>LPNX010921678.1:511677-555618 GCA_001517045.1 Pseudotsuga menziesii
GTATTTGTATAGGAAAGAGGGGAACATATGGAAGTTGAGGTGATTTGGTTCAATGGATATTCACATTCCCTTTCATTCATTTAGTCATTTACATAAGCCTCCTGAATTTCATGCAATGTTTGAACATCCTGAGCACATGGATAACTTTGATGTTCAAGTAACACCTCACATAAGGCCATGTCATGTGCAATTTTTTATAATCATTTCTATAATGTGTCCAAAAAATAATTTATTAGACTTATTTATTTAGGAGTATTGATATTTTTTTTAGATTTGTTTTGTTGATGTTAGAGATATGTTCAATCACACACATTTCCATTTATTAACATTCTTCCAAAGATATAATAACCTCTTGTTGACGCTTAAACGTGTTTTCTTCCCTAAATGAAGACAAATTGAATTTTTGTGTGATTTTCTTAACAACTTGCTACAATTGCCAATATATTAACTAAAAGTGGGATGGGATTTCTTATATATATTCAAGCACGAACCTCCAACTTCTAATACTTAAATCATTATGTGGGATATCACATTCGGTCATTATAGGAATGTCTAGAGGAGAATCTATCTAATCTTGTTTTCATTCCTTCATGATGTCAAAGCATCTATGTGATCTCTCTTAACTTGTTTTTTTATCGTGTACTTTGTTAATGAGAGAACATAATTACACACATTGGCCTTCAAGATCTTGAATATTCTTATACTATTGTCTGTGGTAGTAGTTAACACCTTGTGTCAATATAGATAAGTTTAAGATTTTCAATTGATCTCATCATAGTGAAAAACATAAAGTGCCTTGTGATTTACTTGGCGGTTCCTCCACCATCTATTGAGTCATTAATTGCATGATGTTTTATATCATTATGTTGATAGGGAAAAATACCCTTGTCAGCCACAAATTCTTGCTCGGTCTCATTGGAAAAGGTTGGATTATATATTTATTTATCCATTTGGTATGGAAAACCCTCCAAATTATTGCCTAGATGCCAATGTTGGTTTATGAGTTCAAATTTAAAATGAAAAATGTAGTATGAAAATACAATCCTACAAATATTATAATCCAAGTTATCCTAGATACGAACTATATGCTTAAGATGCTAACTTACCTAATCCTTGAACTCAAACTATGGTATCAAGTTTGATGTCTAGATCATACTCATGGATGGTAGTCATCTAATTTCCTCTTGTCTCACCAAACAATTTATATATAATTAAACACTTAACAATTGAACGAAGAACACTGACCTTATTATGACTTTTCAAAATGTAAGGTTTGACTTCTTTTCTAGATTTGACCACAATACATACTCGGTTTTTCTATCATTCGGTAATTCAACTTAGTTCCTTCCTAACCTATTATCTTAAATGAAATTGGGAATTCACTCCTTGCCTTACCTTGTTTTTCTGTCATTCGGTAATTCAACTTAGTTCCTTCCTAACCTATTATCTTAAATGAAATTGGGAATTCAATCCTTGCCTTACCTTTTTGAGTGAGTGCAATAACTAGGGATTGTCATATCTGAAGGTATATAGGAATACATAATTGTTAAAATCAAGGATGCTCAATCCTTATGCAAAACAAAAACCTCAATTTTCTTGATTGAAACTTTTTCAGTTTGAGTCAATTTGAAAATTTGATCTTTCTTAATCATTTTCTATAAAGGTTTCATTGATTTCAACAAAATCACGAGACAAATCTGTTCCCAAAATTGATTTTCCAAAATGAGGATTACATATGCTTGTTTTTGAGAGGCGATGCAATATGAGTAATGGATTTGGTTATTTCAAGATCATCTAAAATACCATCTTTTGAAATGAGTTGACTAATAACTTTACCTTTAGTTTACAACAAAAATTATTTTCTTGGGGTTCAATGAAATCCCATACTTTTTGCACATTTCCATTTATTTATTGAATGATGCAAGTGGTCATATCATCTCTTTGAATATACAATAACATCATCCAGATAGACATATACACTCTACTTATAAGTCATATGATTTTAAGATGCATTTCTTGTTGAAAGAGCCTACATTTATTAGTCTAAAAGGAAATATTTTATAAGCATAGCCACCCCATTTGGTCTTGAAAATTGTATTTAATTTGTACTGATATGCAACCAACACTTGATTATAACCTAAAAACCCATCCAATAAGAAAAAAAATTAAGGCATATAACAAGTTGTAAAAGCTAATCCATAGGAGGAATAAGGTAATTGTACTTCTAGGATTCATGAAAACGACACATGGTCTTCTTTCTCCATTATTCTTCTGGATTGGCACCAAATTATCAACCCATGTAGAATGGAATACACGAAAAATAATTGTCTCTTCTAATAACTTTTTCAACTCCTTTTATACTAATAGTTCCAATGTTGGATTAATCTTTCCCATAATTTGTGGAAATGGCTTAGCATCCTTCCTTAGTTGTATGAAATGTTGAATTATATTTGTATCATATACCTTCAGATGTTCATATGTCCATGCAAATGTGATGCAGGAGGGAACCCCAAAACACCACATCCCAACTGCTTTCCTAGGAATAAGTTTCTCCACATTTAACAAACCTCTAAATTTGGAAACTCAGCCAAATATTTCTTTTACTCTATTGCACAACTCTATTTCCACAAGTTCAATTCCGCAACTTCTGTTCCATGGGCTATATTTCCGCAAACTAGCTTTTTGCAAGCTTGCTTCCGCAACCTTGGTCTTTTCGCAACTCAATCTTTCAAAAATTTAGTTTCTACAACAAATTTTCCGCAATTTGACTCCTTACGCAATTTCCTTTTCCGCAATTGCCTTTCCACAAGAACCTTTCCACAAGATTCTTTCCACATTGTGGATTACAGATATGCAATTCCCAATTTTCTAAAAAATGACTTCCTCAATCATGCGACTGCAATGGTCCTTTCTGCAATCAAATTATGGATTGTGGATTGCAGATCCACCTTCCCTTTTTTCCCAAAATTGGGCTTCTACAATTTTCATCCCACAAGTCTCTATGGCAATTCCTAAGAACCGTTGATCTCTGATGGAATGTTTCCTAGTTGTTGATCTATGATCAAGTGCGGAACTTAATTTTACTTTGCGGATCTCTTATCTCCCGTGCACGTTCACCTTGTGATCTCTTTCCCTATCGGTTATCCATATTTTCTCCTTTAATCTGGATCGTCCAATCTTAGTCGAATGAATTGAATGTACTCCCTACAATATTGCATTGATTGATCAAAAGATCGATCAATAAACTCGATCTACCTTCTTTCATACTTGATCTTCTTCGCAGGATCTGTCCATAGCTTCTATAACTTCATCCTTCACGCAACTCTGCAAATTTTCTCATACAGGAATTGATCCAAGGGTTTACACAACAAACATATCAGTTACGCAAGCAACCATACACATGGATCGCTTAGACGTCTTATGTAACCTCAAAAGCCCTAATTTACAAAATACAGTACACACATATCTATAAACCATTTACATAGATCATCAGTCATTCAATTCATATATTCATACATTCATACATTCAAAAAGAACTGCATTTACATAGAGATATGTTGAAATAGGCTTTCCTTTACTCAATATAAGAAATATGTACATTCACATGATCCAGAATCTACGTTCTGATCTTCATAGACCTGATACAACTCCAAACAGTGTCCTTGGCCTGATTTCACACTATTTGGCCACACTCTTGGCCAGATTTACATTGTTTGGATACATTTTTCTACTTTTGGCCTCCTTATGGCTACCTCTAGCTACTTTATGCCTCGTAGGCTCACATTCATATATACAATCAGATTCATGAACCAATTCTGGTTCAAATCCTCAATGCACTCAAACACACTCCTAATCCATAGTAACTGAAACCTAATTTTAGCAACATAATCAACACTATCTCAATGACTTGCTCATGAGAGCCTTGACCCTTATCGAATGCTACCATTTGGCATGGGCTTAGTTACATGACTCATTTAATGACTCACCTACATGAATCGTCACCTCTCTAAAAGAACACTTGTAAATCAAGTACATTTACAATATTACATTAAAGAACCATTCATTCAGAAAAATGAAGACCCCTTCTATGTCTGATCCAAACATTGGACTTGGATTTATATGGAGAGCAGGATGATCCTGCATCAAAATCCCCGGGAAGAAAGAAATATGACCTCCTGGTCATAATCTTCCATCTTCAGTATGCCTGGTTCCCAAAATTTGTGCTGAATCTTTACATTTGCTTCATGGTTGTTATGTTGTCTTCTTACTGGCTGTAATTCTCATAGCTTCCATACTTTTTGCTACAATGCTCCACTAGCTTTTCTTCACAATCTTCTTTTTTCATCTGTCTTGTGACGTTGTTTTGTTTCTTTGCTCTACCGATGTAAATCTCCATTCTTTCTTCATGCCTTCTCTAAGTCACCTTCACCATCAAAATCCTTAGTTCTTCAATTTCTGTGTCCAGTCTATCCTTTAGTTGGTACACCTGCATCTTCTTGTTCTGAAATTGTTTTCATTCCTTTGGATCTTGCTTCCATCTACTGGCTTACAAGACAATACAGTGTTTCGACTTTCTATCTTCTCTTTTCGAATGTTGCAATCAAGCATTAAGAAGTCATCTTTATCAATCCTTGGATTGATCAACCAATATTCCAACATTTCTAACTCTTCATCATATTTTATGAGGTTAGATAGTTTATCTTTGTCTTCATTAGCCAACTCTGAAACAACAAACTCTTCTAGGTATTGATCACCCTTTTGAGACAATATGGTCTCTGCCTTTGTGATGATATATTTTGTCCTTTGTTTCTCTTCACTTTTTTCAATACCTGCAAACACACACCAATAATCAATTTCAAAAACATGAGACTCTGAAGTCCTTATTGATATTTTCTCTAGCATCCTCCCTTCGTGTTGGTATGAACATAACATCAAACTTTCACAACCATCTAATTCTTCAACAACCTGAGCTACAGGCTTCATGCAATCTTCATAGGATACCATTTCAACTCTTACTACAACATAAAAATATTTTGTTGTCATGCTTTTGGAAAGTGCATATTCTTTTCCTTCAGTCTTCATGACAGTCCAAGGTGACTATTCAAATTTTTCCTTCATCAGAATTCAATTATGATTATTCCCTATAGAAATGTCTTTGTACATTTCTTTTTCTTCCTTCATCTTCAAATCAGCCCCAATTGAATATGTTCCACCATAAAAAAAACTCATCAGTTATTTATTTTTGTTGCAATACTTCAGACCTTTCCTCATTTGAGAGACCTTCTTCATCATACTTGACTTCATCAAAATTTAAGACAGTTTCAAAATACTGCCTATCATCTGCAACAAATTACCTGTAATCACAAATAAATCACCAGTCTAAAAAACATAAGACCTCTTGGTATCATTTGGCCTCACAGTCATCTCCTCCATAAGTTGATCTGTACTTTCTACAGAATCCATGAGAATTTTAGTTAGTCTCTCTTCATCATCCTCAATCACATCTCCTCCAAGCAAAGGACCCTGTTCAGGTTCACATATCAAAACATCTATCTCAGACTCGACTATCCTAAGTTCTCCCTTCAATATGATAGACATCCTTTCTTGTAGATTCACTTGTAGTGAATGCCATCTTACCTTCTTCTTTTTCATGATCCAACCATACCTATGGTTCTCTTTCTGCAGCACCATCTCCAAACGAATAAGTTGCAATCCTATGTCAACTAATTCCCTGTCATACTCCTCTTGACTCATCGTGTTGATGTCTTCTTCCTTGACATATTTTCTTCTATTGTGGCTTGTCTTTGAACCTTTTCAATGACTTCTAGTATTCATCATCTCCATTTCATCTTTCTCTTCCTCTATGAACTTCATATTGTTCACTTGTGTACTGCTCCCAAGCCTCCTCTCAGCAAGTCTTCATACTTGCTACTATACCTCGACAAACTATCTCTCCTTGAGCTTGTTTTTTTGGTATCTCTGGCTCTTCTCCTCTAGAACCTTTTGAGAAACTTCTTTTTCTCCTCTTGGCTTCTGCAAATCCACTTCTCCTTCGAGAACATTCAATTTTTTCCCTTTCTTTTCCAACCTTTGTTGGTTCTTTAGGTTCTAACATTGATTTCTCTTTTCTCCAAGAGTTCACAAACTATTCCTCAAGAATACAATTATCCTTGATATATATCCTCTGGTTGCCATTGCTGCTATCAAACCATTCATATTTGTTTCAAACAAATTCTTATAACCAGAGTTAAATAAAACATCAATCATTCCATACCTTTAAGACTTTTCCACTTGTATAGTTGGTTGAAAACATCTACCCTATCTGCAATCTTTTTCCTTGGTGTCTGCAACATAAACTTATTATGACCATAATCAACATAAAAACACCACATCAAATTCCTATAAGATATGTACCTAGACCTTATCATTCTTCTTCATCAAGAACATAATTTTCCTTGAGCACAACTCTCTCAGTTGTTACTTCTACCAAAATTTTGTTGCTACCTGCAATAAAAAACATTAATCATAAAAACATTAATCGCATACTTTCAAAGATCTTCTTCTTGATCGTTTCTCCTATCCACTCATATGTACTTTGTTGGATCACCCTTCTCCTTTCTTTACATGTGGAATATTCTATGCTCTGATACCACATGATCCAAGAGGGAACCTCAAAGCACCATATCCCAACTGCTTTCCCAGGAATAGGTTTCTCTACATTTAGCAAACCTCTAAATCTGGCAACTTGGCTAAATGTTTATTTTACTCTATTGCACAACTCTATTTCCGCAAGTTCAATTACGTAACTTTTGTTCCATAGTATATCTTTCCACAAACTATCTTTCCGCAAGATTGCTTCCACAATATCAATCTTTCCGCAACTCAATCATTCGCAAATTGATTTTTAGCAACAAATTTTCTACAATTCGACTCCTTCTACAATTGCCTTTCCGCAAGAACCTTTCTACAATATTCTTTTTGCAAGATGCTTTCCGCAATTGCAGATTGCGGTATGCAATTCCCAATTTTCCAAAAATTGAATTCCACAATCATGTAACCACAACGGTCCTTTCTGCAATCAGATTGAGGATCCACCTTTCCACTTTTTCCAAAATTGGGCTTCCGCAATTTTCCTCCCGCAAGTCTCTTTCTGTAAATCCCGAGAACCGTCGATCTCTTGCAGAATGTTTCCTATTCGTTGATCTCTTATCAAGTGCGAAGCTTCATTTTACTTTGCGGATATCTTATCTCCCATCCATGTTCACCTCGTGTTCTCTTTCCCTATCATCGATCCATATTTTCTTCTTTAATCTGGATCATTAAATATCTATCGAATGAATTGAATGTACTCTCTATAATCTTGCATTGATTGATCAAAAGATCAATCAATCAACTTGATCTACCTTCTTCCGTACTTGATCTTCTTCATTGGATATGTCCATAGCTTCTATAGCTTCATCCTTCACGCAACTCTGCAAATTTTTTCATACAGACATCGATCCAATGGTTTACACAACAAACATATCAGTTACGTAAGCAACCATACACAGGGATCACTTAGACGTCTTCTGTAACCTCAAAATCTCTAATTTACATAATAAAGTACACACATATCTATTAACCATTAACATAGATCACTAATAATTCAATTCATATATTCATACATTCAGAAAGAACTGCATTTACATAGAGATATGTTGAAATAGGCTTTCCTTTACTCAATATAAGGAATATGTACATTCACATGATCCAGAATCTACGTTCTAATCTTCATAGACCTTATACAACTCCAATCAGTGTCCGTGTCCTGATTTCACACTATTTGGACACACTCTTATCTAGATTTACATTGTTTGTCTACCTTCTGCTACTTTTGGCCTCCTTCTGGCTACTTTATGCCTCGTAGGCTCACATTCATATATACAATCATATTCATGAAACAATTCTGGTTCAGATCCTCAATACACTCAAACACACTCCTAATTCATAGTAACCGAAACCTAATTTTAGCAACATAATCAACCCTATCTCAATGACTCATTCATTAGAGCCTTGATCCTTATCGAATGATATCATTTGACATGGGCTTAGTTACATGACTCATTTAATAACTAACCTACATGACTCATCACCTATCTAGAAGAACACTTGTAAATCAAGCACATTTACAATATTACATTACAGATCCATTCATAAAAAAGAAGACCCCTTCTAGGTATGATCTAAACATTGGACTTGGATTTGGATGGAGAGCAAGATGCTCCTGCATCAAAATGTAACCTTGTGTTATTTAAACAATTTTATATATGGTTTTTTTTAAGCTTCACTGGAACATGCTACAAGGTTGGCATTCTTTGGGTCCCTTTCAATACCAAAATTTCTAACTTCATACTATATTGAAGAGTTGTTTTCCTTAACATTGGTGACTTTCTTGAATCTATCATGCAATTCAAACAATGTTTCTAATGTCAAAATGCTCTTAGGTATTTTATTCAGCTTCGCATTACTTATTCCTTGTTTGAAATCTTCTAAAGATTTCAAATGTTCCTCGTCATCAATAACACCTTGAAAAGTTATTTCATTAGTCGAAACATGACCTATGTCAATCATCATAAAAATATCTTTAGTTAGTGAGATTGTTTAGCATTCATCATAAACATATTTTTAGTTAGTGAGATTGTTTAGCATTGAAGGTAAAAAATCAATTCAATAGAAAATTTATTGGCCATAAATATTCTAATGGGGCTAAATGGGAAGCAACATTAGCTAACGAATCAAGTGCAATCTCGTTTCTAGGGAAGGATTTGATATTAAAAGTTTCAAATCTATATTTTAGATTCCAAATCTCTTGTTGACATTTTTTTAAGTGTAGGGATTGATAGTGTATATAGTTATTTACCTACCTCACTATTATTTACAAATTACCAAAGACTCTAATTCATTTAACACCTAAATCAATGACCTTTTTTAGTTTGTGGACAAAAACCTCATATTCAAGAGTTTTATTTATGCATTTCAATTCAAGTATGTATGACATTAGAGTGGACTTTCAATTTGGATCAATAAATATGGACCCTACCCTACACCTTCCGGTGATTTGGAGCCATCAGAATATAAATACCAAAATTTAGTACCTAATCTAAGTCGATGTTGCTAACATTGTATAATTATATTATATTTGTTAAAATTTCCAAATGGGAGGTGACTACTCTCCTTATGTTTTCAACTAAATAAAGGTTGTTATTTAATTGCAGAAATCAAATTCTTTCACATAGAAATAAACACGCAAATAGATGGAAAGTAAACCTCATAAGAAAAATACAATACATATATAGTTTACTCATTTTAATCAACCTTTCATTATTTAAAGCTTACAAGGACACATCCACAAACTGTCAAACTAATAGTTGTATGATACACTCGAATTAAACAAATTTTCACAATACCTGAGGAAAATTGCTCGTTAAAAATTGACAAACCAACTTTTTGTTTGTTTCCTACTGTACAAGAAGTCCATACAACTATATGGACATGTTTCATACAACTATACATACCTAATTGTATTATTCTATGGATTTATTCATACAAATATGTACAATTGTGCGAATATATCATGTATGAACTTGTACATTTCGCTCTACTTAATTGTTGAACTTGGATCCTCTCCAATGCTATAATTATACTACATACATGAAATCAATTACCTCCAAACCAAACTATTTTTGAGGGAATAATGAATGTGTCTTAATTCTCTACCTTGACTTTCATTTATACTTGTGTTGAAACCCTAATCTACAAGAACCCTAATATATCAATAAGATGTATAGTTGATATTTGTCAAAATCACTAATGTATTAAAAATACACTTTTATTAGACTCAACAACTAAATATAATAATTTCACTTTGAGTTACAAAATAGAATTGACTTGAACAACTTTTGACATGTTTGAAACTAAACTTGTGTGAAAGTTCCAATCCAAGCTACAATTTTCAACTCTCTTTCTTAGAGAGGAAGCAATTTTGCACCAATCAAAGTTTGTCTTTGAATGCTTCAAACTTCCCTTTTACTAGGGGATTGGTCAAAATATCAACAACCTACTCATTTGTGGATACATATTGGATCTTTATTGCTCCCTTTTGAATCCTATCTTGAATTAAGTGGTATATGATTTGAATGTGCTTGAACCTATCAAGAAAAACTAGATTCTTAGAGAGTTTGATACGCCTTTAATTATCATAGTAAATCACTTTTGGATCCAACTATCGATCAATTAAAATTGTAACTAAATTGTGAATCCAAATGGCCTCACAACTCATTGTTATAGCTTTCATATAGTCTTCCATTGGTTCCACCAAAGTCTACTTCTGGCTAAACCAAGATATCACCATTAATCCCAAGCTAGAGAAACACCTTGAGGTGCTCTTTCTGTCTGATGCAATGTATGCCCAATTTGAGTGTACATTTACCATCAAATTCATTCCACCATCTCCCATATATCTCGTCCCATACTCTAGTCTACCCCTTAAGTATCTAAGAACTTGTTTTATTGCTACCCAATTCTCTTTCCTCGTCTCCAGTTAATTTAAGTTAATTTAAGTTTGCATGCATCATGAAGAAGTCGATTCCCATCTGGTTCTTCTTTCTTGTTTCTGTAAACTTTTTCAATAACCAGAGAAGAACCAGATGGAAATTGACTTCTTCATGATGCATGCAAACTTAAATTAACTTAAATTAACTGATGCATGCAAGCTTAAATTAAATGCTGCATGCAAAATTAAATTAACAACTTAATGCATGCAAATTCCAACTAGAGAAAAACCATAAATAGACTTGAACTACTAAATATAAAGGACATTTAAAAAATACCTAATCTAAATATTACGCATGCATGTCAAAACTCTAGCACACTAAAATACCTCATGGATGGTGAACCATCGATGTTAGGAATCCACTGACACAACATTATTTTGGCATATTTCATTATTTCAAAATAATACTTACAAATCAGTTCAAACATGCCCCTCAGTTTCATACATTATAGAAAAATAAGATATACCATTAAGAATACTTCCATCATCAAAGCTATAGGGGCAGATCTATCTAACACATTGAGCGATCTGAGTGGAGACTTCAATAAATCGCAACCAAAATTTATAATGGCTTCAACTATGGAGAGGAAAAAGTTCCCTACATTCATTGGATCAAGCAACAAGGATCCCATCAGGCACTTTATCATCTCTAAAACAATCTAGGTAGAAAATAGGAAATATGATGAGTCATATTGGTTGAAATCATCTTTTGTTACCTTACATGGCATTGCACATGAACAGTGCAAATATTATAGAATGATAAATTTTAAAGCATGATTACAATGAAAATTTTCCTTCGCATGAGAGTTTAGACTATCCATAGTGAAATCTTAGATGAATATTCAACTCCAAATAAGAGATGGGGTAGAACATATGTCATGTAAACAAAGACATGAAAACTCTATCAAACAAGAGACATACATAGTATATAAAATAAGATAACTTAACTAATGTCCATGAGTGACAAAAAAATAAATTATTGTGAATAAAGAATACAAGTCATAATAGTGATGTTCGATTGCGAAAACGCTTACATACCAAACAAAAAGAGACAAAATTGTTCAAATTTTTCAATACATTGTAATAGTCCTAGGCTGATTCATAACCTACCTACTTGGGAAAAAACTGAATCTCCATCAAATATTTAAAAAGTTGTATTATTATTTATTATTATTATTATTATTATTTATGTAACAACGCCCTTCCTTTAAGGGCAAAGTTTGGAGTCCTCAAAGATGAGAGTGTTGATGCTCTCTTATTATGGGTTATGTTTGAAGTGTTGACTCGAACACCACAATCTAGGATCGATTTTGTTAGATGGACATGATTTTGGAACTTGTGTTGTAATCCCGTGTGCTTAAGTGGTGAGTTTTTGAAACAATACAACTTGTACTTTTTGGTTTTCCATGTCGTCTTTTGGATTCCATTTATGAAGAATTGTCGATCTTCACTTCAAATTTTTGCAATTCCTAAACATAGGGATGCAATATATATTGTGTCATATGTCTTGAAAACAATGGGACCACTATATTCAACATTATTTGGAATGTAACCAACCGTTTAAAAGAGCACCACGTCTGTATAACTATCTACACTTTTGTTTGTAGAACCATCATAAATTCTTTCATCCTATTTAAGTAGGTATGACTACTTCCACAACTTTCAACTCCATAAATCATATCAGTAGATGTATCTGGAAAAAGTGGTTGAGAACATTGTGCAAGTGTTTTTTTGTTACACCCGTGGGCACATTTTCATCTTTATTGACATGAAAAAAGGATGGTGATATGGAACTGGCAGTGTTATTCAATCTAATGTCCAATACATAAGTTCCATCACTTTCATGGTCTTTACCATGTTTTTCTTGCAAGCTTTGAAAATTGGATTGGGATTTAATTTCCATCTATTTGTCTTGGGAGACCTCTAGTTCGCTTTGTTGGTTTATTTCATTGAAGGTCTTGTCACCAACTTTTTCATTCGATTGTTCCTTACAACCAAGTACTTCTTCCATTTTCCTCATAAATCTATCGAATGTATCATCCAATTCTTCTTTAAATGACTATATGGTTATTGTAAGGGTTTAATATTTAATTAATAATAAATCCAATTAACTATTAAAAAACATTGATAATTATTGTATTATTTTATAAATAATAATAATAATATCATACATATAGGGAAAAATGTTTGTTTGTCGGATCTTAAGCTCACGGAAACTTGGATCAAGAGAGGACGGACCGGAGGCGTGAGGATAAGCGTCTTTAGGGTTCAGCGCACAGCTCTGCAGCCGTCATGGCTGCCCCAGGGGGAGGGGACGCCCCCTCCTCCTCGCCGATCTCGACTGATGAAGCCTTTCGAAGGCTCATTGGTTCATCCGGGAAGAAACCGGGGGCCCCTTCCATTCCAAAATTCATCAAGAAGCTTGACGAAATTCCTGAAATAGTTTTACCAGTAGAGAAGCCCATCAAAATTGCTCTGGCATTGGCAGAACTAGGATTGGTAGGCCAGTTCATGGGTCTATGGCCGTCAACCAAAACCACCGATGATTGGATCCAAAGAAACTAGAGACCCCTTCTAAAACATAGTGTGACCTGCTACCCTGTAGGAAGGGGCTTCTATATTTTCGAATTCATCTCCAAAGAAGACTGCGATCTCATCTTCAGAAGCGGACCGTATTTTATGGGCTCTCAAGGAATGTATCTCAATCGCTGGTCTCTGAACTTTGATCCAACCGTTGATGCTCCAAAAGAGGTACCAGTCTGGGTGCGCCTCCCGAACCTACCTGTTCACTGCTGGAATGCCCAATCGCTTGAAAGGATTGGCAATAAACTTGGCCGATACATTGACAAAGCAGAACCAAAGGGGTAGTACACCTGTGCTAGGCTTTGCGTTGAGATTGACTTAGATGCTGGACTACCATAAGTAATCAAACTCTACGTTGGAACTTGGCATCACTTCCAAAAACTGGACTATGAGCAGCTGCCCTTCAAATGCAGGCTCTGTCATGAACATTGACACTTCCAGAGAAATTGCCCCAAAGCCCAACAACCAAAGGAACCTCAAGGATGGAAAACAGTCAAGAAAAGTAAAATAGCTCCAAAATTTCAAGAAAAACGAGCAACGAACAACAGGCAGAAGCAAGATCCAAACGCAGCTCACAAAGCAAACTCCTCAGCTGCAAAGAATACAGCAGAAGATCTGAACAAGGAATACGATCCACAAACGGCAAGCCCCTCTCACGCCCCAGTAGTAGAAGTAATAGAACTGGACAATAACCAAGCCCTTGAGGTGGGAGATCCTTTGGAACCTGGCAAAATCCCCAATCGAGACAATGAGAAAGCTCCGCTACCAAATCTGAAAACAGAACCTCCTCTCTCTGTAGACCCAAAAGGAAATCCAGCTTATGATACAAATCAAGCAAAATCTAAAGATCTGGATGAAGACCCGTCTAATCTGGACTCTGATCCAGGTGGGTACTCTGATGAAGGTGCCATCGAATCTAGCAGCTCGCATGCAACCCCAATCCATCCCACCAGAGGCCACAAGTCAAAGAAAAAACATAGGGAAGAGAAAGCTCTATGAGATATAACCTAGGGAACTCAAAAAACTTTGTCTACTATGATGAGCACCAGATCAAAGCAAGGATAGGCCTCCAAAGGGTCCTCCCCCCCAAGAAGTTTTAGAATGCGTTACATCTCCTGGAACTGCAGAGGTTTAGGCTCCAAATCAAAAGAAGAAGCGCTGAAAGACATCATCAAAATAAACAAGACTGACATACTTTTGGTTTAGGAGACGAAAATGGAGGATACTATCCTCTACCAAGCTGGAAATACCTTCTGGAAAAAAGGAAAAGGGAAAGCGATTAGCTCAAGGGGAGCATCAGGAGGATTAGCCACCTTCTGGGACACATCCAAATTTGAGCTGATCAATGAAGAATGCAGCATGCATTGGCTCTACACCAATCTCCGCCATATTGATTCGGGCCTTCAAGTAAATCTCTTTAACTTATATGTTCCTAATCTTCTTTATGAAAAGCAAAACTGCTGGGAAACCCTGGAATCCTTCCTTAATCTGCACAACCCAAGAAACATAATCTTAGCTGGGGATCTAAATATTACGTTGCCTACTGATGAAAAGAAAGGAGGCTGCCCAATCAGAGATCAAGCCATAGAATGGGTGGAGGACATTATTATGGGCTAGGACCTTCTTGACATAAAGCCCTCGGCAGGGAAATTTACTTGGATAAATAAAAGGCTGGGCCCGGGCCACATTGCAGCCCATCTCGACAAATTCCTTATTCACTCTGACTACCTTTCCACAGGGCTGATGGCCTCATCCAAAATCCTCCCCAACTGTACCTCTGATCATAAACACATCCTCTTGGAACTCTCTTCTGAACCCAACCTTGGCCCAATTCCCTTCAGATTCAGCCCTCTTTGGATCCTCCAAGAAGATTTTCAGCAAATAGTCACCGACTCTTGGACCACCCCGTTCCCTAGCTCCCCCTCTTTCTCCTGGGAGCAGAAACTAAAAAGGCTCAAAAAGGACCTTAAAGAATGGGCCAAGTACCTGAAATCTCCCACTCCAAGCAGAATTGAGGCCCAAAATTCTCTTGAAATTCACCAACATTTAATGGAAACCATCCCAATCACGAACAACATTCAATCAAAAGAAACTGAGCTCCAAAAATCCTTCTTTCAAGCTTGCAGAGCAGAAGAGGAATACTGGCGACAAAAATCTAGAAGCATGTGGCTCGAAAGTGGTGACAAAAATACCACATACTTTCACAAGCAAGCAGAGGCTTGAAAAAACTACAAAGCTGTGACTGAAATCTTCTACCAAGGGACATTGGTAAAAGATTTTGAAGATATCAAAAAAGCAACCTTCACCACCTTTAAAGACCTCTTCTCAGCCCCGGATGATGAGCCCCTAAATCCCTCAAGCCATCCCTTTGAGCTGATCCCCCATCTTGTCCAAGATGCTAATAATCTAAGGTTAACAGCTCCGATCTCTATGAAGGAACTCAAGATTTCCCTTCACCGTATGAAACCAGACAGTGCCCCAGGTCCTGACGGGTTCACTGCCAGATTCTTCACCACTTACTGGGACACGATCAAGATTGAAATTCTCAGAATAGTTAGATTTACCCAATCTTCAAATAATCTGGGAGGGAGTACAAACTCTGTTTTCCTAACTCTAATCCCCAAAGAAAAAGGAGCAGCCCACTTCTCTATATTTAGACCAATCTCGCTGTGTAACCTGAGCTACAAAATTGTAACCAAAATTATGGCAAACAGGCTCAAAAAAATCCTACCCAAAGTTATCCTGGAAAACTAAGGGGGATTCATCAAAGGCCGAAAGATTCAGGATAATATTCTGCTGGTTCAAGAAGCCATTCACTCAAGCACCCAAAACAAAGAGGAAGGAATGGTCATAAAACTTGACCCTGCCAATGCCTTTGACAGGGTCAGACATGATTTCCTTTTCCTTGTAATGAAGAAACTAGGATTCTCCCCCTCCTTTGTGCACTGGGTCCAAGGTTGCATAAGCTCGCCCTAGATTGCCCCGCTGTTCAACGACCGACCCACTGACTTCTTCCAAGCTTCTAGAGGTTTAAGACAAGGTTGTCCTCTATCTCCACTTCTCTATGCAATAAAGGCCTCTGTGCTAAGTTTCCAACTAAACCATAGTCAGCAAAGAAGCTTACTACTTGGTATCCGAATGGCTGAACATGTAAAAGAAATAAATCATGCTCAATTTGTGGACGACACATTGTTGCTGGGAGGAGCCAGTCTCCACACAGCAAGACATTTCAAGCAAGAATTGGAAAACTACAAGCAAATTTCAGGTAGCAAGATTAACTTCCAGAAGAGCAAAATCTATGCCTGGAATTGCTCAGTTCAAGATCTCGGAGAGATAGCAAGAGTTCTAGGAATGGAAGCAGTTCATGATTGGAATTCCTTCACCTACCTGGGGGTTCCTATCTCTAAAGGTGGCCCAAAATCATCCCACTGGTTCCCCATTATTAACAAGTTCAAAAACCAAATTCAAAATTGGGGCTCCAATTGGTTAAATCTGGCTAGGAAAGTCGTGCTTCTAAAATCAGTCCTAATGAGTATTTCGATATATCAAAACTCCATTCTGCTCGCTCCTTCCTCTGTTATCGGAAACCTGGAAAAGCTGATAAGAAAATTTCTTTGGGAAGGAGGAAAAGGAAACTTACACAAACCCCATCTGGTCAGCTGGGACAAAATTCAAAAGCCCTTCAAGGAAGGGGGCCTGCAAATCAAAAATCTTGCCAAACAAAACTTAGCAATGGGAGTGAAAATTCTTTGGAATCTCGTCTCTGGACGGGAAAGCTAGAGCAAGAAAGTACTAAGGAAAAAGTACTACCCAGGTTCAAGATTAAGATGCTTAGATAAGCCGGCTATCCATAAAAAAGGATCTCCAATCTACAAACTCTGCCTCAAAGTCTCAGAGCACTTCAAGCCTATGCTCTTCTGGATCCCAGGGAATGGTAAACAAATCAAGTTGTGGGAGGACTCCATCATGGGAGAGCAACCTTTGGGGCTCCTCCCAGGAATAAGAAATTTAAAAATCTGGATGAAGGGAAACAGCCTGGAGACTCTTTGGGATATATCCAGTTGGGAGGATGAAGGGTACTGTGTGTGGAAGGACCGGAATTTAGGCAATATCCCCATGGAGCTTAAAGAGGAAGCGGATCTCCTGCTGCATATTCTGCAAGGGAAAGCACCGATGACAGAGCGATCTAAAGACAAAAGAGGCTGGGGTCAGCTTTCAGGATCCTACACTGCTGCAGAAGGATACAGGACCTTTCAAGCCATTCAATATGCAGCCCCTGATCCGGCGAAATAGAATTTCATTTGGTCTCATCCCTTTGTCCCCAAGATAGACCTCTTTTGCTGGACTGTAGCTCACAATAGCATCCTCACAGATGACAATCTTAAAAGGAGAGGGATGGAAGGCCCCTCCAGATGCCCTCTTTGTCTCAATGAGGAGGAAACCATAAACCACCTCCTCTTAATTTTCCCCTTTGCAAAGGAAGTCTGGGAGATCGTCCTCAATCTTAGTCCCGAAACAGTTAATCTCCCTGGAAATGTCACCGATCTGTTCTCTGATTGGGCCAGACTCTCCCCCTTCGATCTTCATAAGAAATCTCTCCTCAAATCCATCTGGTTCTGGACCCCCAAAGTCATCTGCTGGAAAATCTGGCTTGAACGAAACAGGTGAATCTTTAGAGATGAAGGAAGACCCAGCCACAAGGTGGCCTCCATTTGCAAAGCTCTTCTAGCTGAAGTGATTGATTCCAAAAGAACTCTAAAAAATTCAAGAGATCTGAGCCACAATGAACTTAGTTGGATGTCTCAATTCCCTACCAAAGCAACAACATACTCCAATACCAATGATCAAACAGAGAAATGGGAAATCCGTCTGGATGAGCAAGCATTCCTCAAGTGGCGCTCCTCTCTAAACGAAAGTTGTATCTTCTTTGATGGGGCCTCTAAAAGAAACTCGGGGCAACTAGGAGGGGGGGGGGGGTCTTCTTCTTGGCCGAAAACTCAATTCTGACTTCATATGCATGGGGCCTAGGTATGGAAACAAACAACAAAGCCGAAGCCTTGGCGCTCTGGAAAGGCCTAAAGCAGGCCTGGAGAAATAACATTGACGAAATCTCAGTTTTTGGAGACTCAAGAATCATCATCCAAGCGATGATCCTCAAGAAATTTCCTCCTCATCTCCATATCTCAAGGATCCTCCACAAAATCTCGTTGATAGCCTCCAAATTTCAAAAGATCAGTTATTATCATGTGCCGAGGGGACTCAATGGTCTAGCTGATGCTGAAGCAAATAAAGCGGTTCACCTGGGCAAGAGCATTATTAGTATGGATGGCAGAGAAACCAAATGTAACCTCCCCTAATTCTGATCCAAATTCTCTGTCGAATATTGGCTGGGTGCAGGTAAGAACTGGTCAGTCTCTTATTAATTTCCTCACTGAAAACATGGTTCACAATCCAAGAAGCTATGCGACAGTCTACTGGGAATTCATGAGGTTCTATCTCTCCACACTCATTCAGAATGAGGCTGCGACTGCCACGTCTCATATCACAGCAAAATCCAAACTCAAGCATTGGAGGTCGCTTTCACAAAGACCGTGGCGAAGCCCAACATCAAATAATTCCAACTTTCTGCTTTGTCCATCATTTCTGCTCCTCTGGATATGCTGGGATTGTTGGGACTTCTGTTGTAATGCTGGCATTATTAGATATGCTCTCTTCTCCCGGAATCACTGGATATCAGCCAGATCCCTGAATTTTGCCTGTCCAGGAATATATCCTTATGCAATGAAGCACCCGGTAGCTTTTTTACCGGATCCTAATTAATCTTCCCCTTGTTTTGGTCCCAAAAAAAAACTATTATACATATATAGTTTTTTTTTTGGGTGAACATGGGAATTAGGGCTTAATAAAACCTTGTGTGCTTTATAAAACCAAGGTTTGGTTTTATAAATGTATGGTTTTTTTTTGTTCTTTTTTCTTTCCCCTTTTTTATGGGATCTTCTTATCTTCTTCTTCTTTTTTTCTTTCTACTTTCTCTTTTTTTAACTTTTTTTTATGAAATCAAATTGATGGTCGAAAGTCAAAATATGGCCAAAGGCCCGGAATCAAGCCCAAGGAAGGGGCTCTTATACCACTGTAACACCGATTCCATGTGTTACAGAAGAATCTGTATCAGAATAAAGAATAGATCCATCTTCATAGTAAATAATACATATTGAATAAAATGTTTGATGACATTTTACAACTTGAATCCTACCTTTAATCTAACTTAGGCACCTATTGGGAAGAGTCGTGTCCTCTTATGGTAATAGTAATTATTAGTTGACTATTAATTTATATATTGTTTATGTATTATGTAATTATTATGATTATTATGATTATTATGATTATGTAAAAAAGATGCAACATGATTTATACTAGGAACTAAAACATATCAAGTTGAAGAAAGTAGTAGCAAACACACATAATTAAAACTTAAATCACATCACTACTTATTAATCCTTAAAACAAGAATTACATTAAAAGATTCAAATGGTGCCTTCACCCACAACTTAAATTAATTGATGCATACAAACTTAAATTAACAACTTAATGCATGTAAATTCCAACTAAAGAAAAAAATAAATAGACTTGAACTGCTAAATATAAAGGGCATCTAAACTAGACCTGATTTCCTAAACTAAGTATGACACATGCATGTCAAAAATCCAACACACCAAAATAACTCATGGATGGTGAACGATGTTAGGAATCCACCGTCGCAACATTGTTTTCACGTATTTCATCATTTCAAAATAGTACTTACAAGAATAAGCAAATCATTCTTCTCTACCAAGAATACAGAACTAATTGTCTGGATTTTCAACAGCCATTAAGTCAAATCCATGCCTTTTTCACTACGGAAAAGGCATCTCATATGTGAATTGTTTAGTTATCTCATTGTGTTGTATTTATTCAACCTTCCACGTTAAAATATTGTAATTAAAGAAATGTATTTAACCTAAAAAACCCTAAGAATACAGTAGAAAATGTAATGAAGAAAACACAAAATCCACTTGAGAAATGTGGTTTATTGTTCCAGTCCCCCAATGCCCACTTTAATACAAAGAGCATGTATCTTAACATAACAAATGTTTATAGATGCACCTAACATTCCCTGATCATAATTTTCAATTGTGAAACTAAAGGTGTTTTATTGGAAAATTAAAATAATGATAATAAGAGTGTTCTTTGAATCTATGCTTTGAAAAATATTGAGTCCAATTCAGTTTCCAAGTGGGTGTAGCAAGAAAGTTTGAGCCAAGGATGAATTCAACATTTTTGCAACATGAATGGGCATTTCTCCTCAACCAGATTCATCCTTGTCCACTAGGATCAATCCTTGTAAGCTCAATAAAATCACCAAGATTGATCATCTCGTAGTGGATTTATAAGTGTGGTGGGTTTTTTTCAGTGGCACCTATTTCCTTGAATACTACTGACCCTAAGCGACAACTATTATTGACTTGTGGACATTTGTGCTAGCTTGCAATTTCTTCCAACCATATGTTGTAATTTTCATGGCGACATGTGCCAAAATGTTAGAAACCTATGCTAAATAGCCAGACACTTAAGATTTATAATTTTTTTATATATTTAATTATTTTTAATGACAACGTTAATGCAAATGATGGACACTATACACTTGGCATATATGTGATAGAATATAGCTATAAGACTCTCCCTCCACCATCTCCAAATTATAAGAGGAATGTTAAGCCTATCAAGGTAATTATTTATAATTTTACATGCCTATGTTATTATGTTTACATTCTACCAACATGTTAAAAATTTGAATTACCTAGTGTATCACATGTCACATTTATTATCTTTCACGTCTATGATGTTACATGCAAGTCTTACTAATGGGTACAAACTTAACTTTCCAAGTATACATGAGAAAAGAATCCGCTAGAAGGAAATGACAATTAATGGTAATATCATAGAATTATTAATTGTGTTTGATTCCTTCTATGTTCAAAAGTGGATTTCTTCAACATTCAAAAATGTACTAGAGATCATCATGCATTGATAGCTATCCAATTCTCATTTATATATAATAAATGAATAGTTATGCACTTTTAATTAATCTCAAGTTACTTATGTTATTGCTTATATAGAAATTATTATTTTGTTGGTTATGAATTTTTTTTTTAACCCATGTTAAACTTCAACTAGGTCTATTGCTTGCATTATGGAACCAAATTACTCCAAGCATCGGGGAAATTGAAGTACCTAACCCCTCCCATCTTCCTCTGAAATCGTCCTAGTAATTCGATTGTAAGAAAAGTGCATTCATTACTAGAAGGGACTCAAGGATTGTAACATTAATGACATTTAGTTGGAATTAATCACATTCTGATACAAATGAGCCTTCCCAACAATGGTCTAGACTTTATATTTAAAC
Source organism: Pseudotsuga menziesii (assembly GCA_001517045.1). Taxonomy (NCBI): domain Eukaryota; kingdom Viridiplantae; phylum Streptophyta; class Pinopsida; order Pinales; family Pinaceae; genus Pseudotsuga; species Pseudotsuga menziesii. Next base: position 533,295 of record LPNX010921678.1, read on the forward strand.
ATTCATTACAACTTCTGGTCCATTTTAATTTTACATATTTTGATAAAAATATGTGATGAAACTCCAAATATTTATGAAAATATTGTTGAAACATTTTTGAAAAAAAAGTGACAACACATATTTCATTAAATTTGAAAAAATTCTATTATAAGGACTTCATCAACATTGAGTTTTTTTGTAAATCTTGAAATAATATATTCCATTAAATCTAAAAAAATAACTCAAAGAACTATTCCACTAAATTTGGAAAAATTAATCCGAGGCACTATTTCTTCAATTAATATTTTTTATTACTTCAAGTTAAACTTTCGTATTCAAGCATTCATAAGAAAATATTACTTCTCAATTTGAACTAGATGGGTAAGCCATAAATCATGATGAATCTATGAGTATCCCTAATTTTCTAAATGTTAACATCATTGAGACATTGAGATTATTATATTGGAATAATCTAATGAAGTTGCACACATAATTGCATGCTTTACTACAAGAGGTTCTCTTTCTATATTCAAGGTGGTCAAAATAGTACAAATATTTACAATATTAAATTATGTTATATAGGAAAATAAAGTAGCCCAAATGGAAGAAATTCTATTATAAGGACTTCGTTAACATTAAGTTTTTTTGTAAATCTTTAATACACCCATTAAATCTAGAAAACTTAACTTTTACAATCGAATAAATTGTAGGTTGTAGATGTCGATATTTTTGTTGCAAAATACAATAACGATCAATGAAATGGTAAGGACTCGTTAAAGTTAAATGTATGAAATACAATGGTCTTGATATACTACTACTAGGGGTCCAAAAACTAACATGACATTAAGAACAACTACTATAGCTCCAAAAACTAATGTAACATGCAAAATTTTTGTAGAACTTTGGCATACACATAATTTGAATTACCTTTATAGTTAATTTTAAGGGTTGTTCAAGTCTAATGTTTTCTCTTGCATATAAATTTATGGCTTTTGTATTTCTAAAATTATAGGAAAAAAGGTTTGCAAATTGTTTTTAAAAAAATCTTCTTTATTTCCTAAAATTGATGAATTTAAACAGATTAAAGTAGTTTAATAATAATTAAAAAGAAACTCTAAAACTTTGTGCTTTCCTTTTGTCTCAAATTTGATTTGATCTTTTAGTGTAACAAGCTCCTAATGGAATAGTTGGGTTATGATCATGGTTAAGTTGGATTTAATGAAAGTTGGATATTCCACTAACGAAATAGTTGGGGTATGATCATGGTTAAGTTGGATTTAATGAAAGTTTGATATTCCATAGATATATAGAGGTGTTTTGGAGAGAAAACGACAAGAAAAGAGTAGAAGCTAAGCAACGATGCATCATATATTGTTATGAAGATATAGGCAATTTTTAAAGGGAAAATGGTCAAGCAGAAAGGTGATCACTTGGATCAACTTTTCATAACCAAGGGATCGAATCTTTGCATCCAACCAAATATAACAAATAAGCATGTATTTTGTTGAAACATAATCAAATTCAAAAAAATACTTAAATCGAATAATCATAAGTTGAACATCCCGAATAAGTTGAAGCAATTGCACACATTGATAAGCAAACACAATGTAAGTTATTGTTCTCATCTTCCTATACAATCATTATTTTCTCCAATTAAATAATTCACCTTGACCTCATTAACAGACTATTATAGACATCATTAGAAAAAAGATGATTTTTTCCAAATGTGATTGTAATTGCTAATAGAGGACACCACTTTGTTACAACTACTGCTATAATTCTACACATGTCAATGTCGAGGTGATGATGGTCATGGGCTTGGAATCATTATCGTACCAACCATTATGTGAACATTGTGACATGTTAATTTCAGAGGTTACACCAATCCTACTTTAGTTAAATATTATGTGGCATTTGAAGTTTAATATTTATAAATTTTAGAGACAATATATAAAACAATGTATTAAAGCCAATGGATTGCCACTATAATATGTTAACCTAAAATCACCTTCTTAAAAATAAAGTACAATATCATGTTAATTTGGGTAGGGAGCAGAGGAATCAAACCACCAACATCTCGCCCGTAAGGCAAGTGCTCTTCCATTGAGCTAGCACCCTTTAATGCAATAGGGGAGAGGGTTTTTGTTAATACCTAGGACTATGTTAACACATATATTATACCTTTGTAATCCTAGGTGATAACTCCATCATTCATGCTTGCATCCTATAGTTTGCAATAATGAGATAAATGTTTCAAGACAAGTCAATGCTTATCCACTTTTCAAGTTAATCTTCACATAAGTGCCATATTGCATTTAAAGGTCATGTGCAGTACAGAAAGGTCAACTCACATATTCAACAATGACAGACATTAGATTAATTATAAAATCATGTCAATGCCATTTAAAACAAATCAAGGTAGTGAAGAATTAGACGTCAAGCATTCTAACCAAGTGTTGATCAAATATGGCCTCTAGTCGGGTACAAAATCTGATCATACAAAGAGTCATTTATTTATATTGGTTCAAACTATATAATGGTGAACTCCCTACATCTCAAAAAAGAAAAAGTACAATGATGGATGTTATTGATTGTTGTCATATATTCTGTCCTTGCACCAAGGCATGATATAGAGTTGATTAAGAGGGTACTTCACTGAAATACTAGTTTGATTCTTAGAAATTATAGTCCCTCTCAAATATAAAATTCTAGAGAATTTGTTGTTTCAATAGAAAAGGGGTCAATGATATTTGAAATCCTAGTTATTAAAATTAAATTCAAAACTTAGAAATTTGAAGAATAAACAATTCGAATCAACAAGTAATAATGTTACCCAAGGATACAACAATTCTTTGTTAGATTTGAGATTGGAGAGAAGGGGAAGTTATTTGTTCACTTTGATTAGCAAGAGGTATGGCACACTCCTTGATGTTAGGGTGGATCACCCATTTCAAGCACATAATGGCAACAATCTATTCTCATCATTCATAATAATAGTAAATGGGGCATCAATTCAAAGTTACATCATGTTTTATAACAAATGGGAAATGATTGATATTGAACACCACACCACTAAGGATCTATTACCTTTTCTTTAAATTATGTCCAATCTTTTCTTCCTATTAACCAACAATTAAAATATAGTTGTGGCATACTATATATTCCTTCTACACCTCCTTTTCAATCTTTCTATTTGTTGTATCAACATCAAAATAAAAAGTAGCTTGATGAATCTCATCATATATTCTCAATGCATAGTCTAATTACTTCTTTGGCATAAGGAATACAATCTCCTAACCAAGACTAAACCAAAGGGCCAATTCCTTGCATAATTACCTTGGAGTGTTGCAAGTAGCATTTCATAGAACTATGTCCCAATGTATCATGGCAAGTCGTTCCTCGTCCTCATTCAAGAAAAATAAATCAAACAAAATGGAAAGTTGAAAAATTAAGTGAAATTATTGCACACTAAAGTTTCATTTTCGAAACATCAAAACAGTGATGTCTATATTGGGCCCATAAAAATCACCTTCACCTTTGTTAGTATGACAAAACCTCTACAAACACCCAAAAACAGAAAACAAAGAAGCTCCTTTGTTTGTTTCCTTATTCTACTAGATTATTAAAATCCCAAGGAATTCAAATAGTAAAGGTAAAGAATAGTATCTATGTATGGTACTAGCATTCACAAGTGCAATAAATTCTACCAAAAATATATATCCCCAACTAGTTCTACTTCGACTAATTTCTAGAAATTACCAATACATGATAAGACATGAAAACTAGAAGGGAGATAAGCGTACAAACTCCCAACTTTATACACAAACAAGGAGAAAGGGTGCTTGATTGGGGATATTAGGGATTGGTTGTAGGGGAAAACCCCATCCTTTATGTTTTCCTCGCCATTTACTTTGGTTTTTCTAGTTAATAGTTTTTCTTTCACTTTGAATCTTTTCATTTTATGGTTAATTTTTTCTCAACTATGGAAAGAGATTTACTATCTTTTCAAATTATTTTTTTAGAACATTATTGGTTTCTTTCTCTGAGGAGGGACCATATAAATGTAATCGGTTTGGATCCCATGATCTGTCCATTTGTGTTTATTTGATCATTTAGTGAAAGTGCTTTGGTTTGCTAAATAACTAATGCTATATGTGAAACTTGTATTTCCATAACTAAAGTAATTTTAATTAGTATGGAAATCACGATGTAGATTTGTATTTACATGCTCATTTAGTGAAAGTGCAAAGGCCTTGGTGAGAAACTAGGAAATGTTGTATATTGTAAATTATTTTCGTTATAACGAAAGTATATCATTTTCAACACACTCATCAACTTATGGTTTAAAATGTCAAGTTCCAATATATGTTGCATTCAATATATTTTCACCTTCAATTTAATGTCGAATTTTCTTCAACACAAGCAGTATTTATATTCTAGGTTATTTTATCATCATGCTAACCATCCCTTCCCTTGCATCACTAAATTAATTTTGTTAGTTATCATGTTTATCTCATTTCCCTAGCAATTTCCATGGATGACAATGAACACTACTAAGGATCTATTACCTTTGATTTTAAATGTATAGTGTTTTATTCCTCTTTACGAACAACTAAAATATAGTTGTATCATGTTATATGTTCCTTCTATACCTCCTCTTGAATATTTCTATATGTTCTTTCAACATCAACATATAAAAGAAAAAAATGTTGAATCTCATCACATATTCTCAATGCATAGTTTAAATACTTCTTTGGCATACGACATACAATTTCCTACCCAGGACTAGAGGCCATTTCCTAGCATAATTCTCCTAGAGGATTGCAATTATCATTTTACGACCATCTAAGGAGTAGTGTATCATGACAAATCTTTGCCTCATCCTCATTAGAGTAAAATAAATCAAAACAAATGGGAAGCTAAATTATTGCACACTAAAGTTTCCTCTCCAAAGCACCGAAACAATGATGTATATCTTGGTCCCATAAAAAACACTAACAACTTTATTTGTCTACAAAAAGATCTCTGAAAACAAAAAACAATCTATAAAAAAAATCCTTTGTTTGTCCCCCGTTCTTCTAGACTAGTAATAAACCAAGGAATGCACGTAGTAAAGGTAAACCATGGTATCAATGTACAATTATAGCAACCACAAGTGTAATAAATTCTTCCAAAAATGCAACTCCTCATTTAGTACTACTGCCAATTGATTTCTAGAAATTTATAATACACGTTAAGAGAAGAAAGTAGAAGGGTGATAATTGTGCATACTCCCAACTAGTTTTTAGTACTTAAACCAAGAGGAGAAATGATGCTCTCTCCAATCAGCTAATTTTGGCTCAATTCATGTACAAGAGATTTTGGAATTTGGAAATATTTTAGGGTATGCTACTAGAAATCCTATTTCCCTATAATTCAAGATTGTAAATGGAATTGCAATTCCCAAAGGAAGGAAGCTTTCCTAAAAAAATTACAAAAGTTGTTGAAAATATTTGACAAATATTTCCTTTAATGAGATTATAAGAAACATTGAGATAATCTGATCTAGGTGCATTGCAGAGATCATAAGGAAAATGTCCACTAAAATTGTTCCTTGATAAGTCTACATAGGATCAAATTTAAGCTTTCCAAATCTTAAAGGAATGTGGCCACTATGACTGTTTCAATGAATGTAGGTTCTGTTCAAAGTGGAGCAATTTGTAAGACTATAGGGTGTTTCTCTAGTGAACTAGTTGGAAAAGAGAATAAGTATGGTTAACTTGTTGTATTTACATAGGTCAGTGTGGTTTAGTCTTGTTAATTTATTGAAAGACTCATCCAACCATTTTATCCTACAATTTCTCCCCCGTTGCTGAGGAAGGCTTCCTATGAAGGAATTGTTCCATATAACGAAAGTATTCAATCTAGGTAGGTCACCAATTCCCTCAAGGGTGTATCCAATGAGCTTATTAAGAGATAGGTGTGAAACTATCATCCTTCTGAGCATAAAAAACCCTTTAGGAATCAATTTGGTTAGCATGATCCTTAACAAATGTAATCCTTGAATGCATGTGATATTATTTAAATGCCCTAGGAGGAATTCAATAAGATTATTGTTGTACAACCAGCGTAGATCCAAATCCTCGGCTCTATCAAGCGCCGAGAGGGATCAAATCTTTGGAGGTGTAAACCTCTTCTTAAGTATTGCACTCAACTATCAACTTTGGTGTGATTCAAACCAAAAGACACGTCTTTTTATTTAAGGTCGACATATAATATTTTTTTACATTAATATTTAATGCTATTTATGGCATACATATAATATTTTTAATTATTTTTTATTTTGTTACGAAATAATATTACAACTTCTCCCCCATACATGGTTTTTAAACCATGTGCAAGGCCCTCCTAAAACCATGGGTTGTTTAGGAGGCCTTGCACATGTTCTTAAAACCATTTGCAACGACCTCCTAAACCATGGGTTGTTTAGGAGGCCTTGCACATTGTTTTAAAACCATTTGCAAGGCACTCCTAAACCATGTACAATAAAACCATGGGTTGTTTAGGAGGCCTTGTACATGGTTTTAAAACCATCTGCATGACAAACATTTTTTTTGGGATAATTAATTTTTTTTTTTTTCCTAATTAGGAACATTACAACATCTCCCCCATATTGTGTTGTTTTTTTGGCCCACATCTTTTTTGGCGGAGAATTAAATTTTTTATTTTTTATTGTTTTGTTAGGTAGGAAAATTATAACATCTACCCCATATTAGGTTGTTTTTGTGGCCGACATTTATTTTGTAGGATAATTAAATTTTTTTATTTTTTATGGTCGACATTTACATGAATAACATTACATAACATTACAAGATCTCCCCCATACTGGGTTGTAGAGCGCCTCTCGACGCAACAAGAATTTATTTAGCTTATGTAACTTAAATAACTCCACAAGATAGGACCCATATAAGTTTCTAGATGAAATATTCATTTACTCCAACCTTGATAGGTTATTGAACTGCCATGGAATCTCACCCGTGTAATAATTGAAACCAATATCCATATGCCCAAGTTTCTACAACTTCCTAATCTATATGGGGATCAAACCACTGATCTAATTGCCCTCAAAATTTAGGTATTCTAGGATAGGTAGGCCACCATAGTACATAGGTATACTGCCATTAAAGTAACTTCTAAAAATTTCCAATAGCATCAAATTAATGAGTCGAGAAAATTACAATGACAAGGGTTTGTAAATTTGTTGTTGTAAAAATTGAACTCGACAAATTTATACAACCCCAAAATGTACTTTGGAAATTATCCAATGAAGGAACTGTGGATGATATATAGGGTTCTAAGTTTTAAGATCCTAAAATGGCTTCATTGATTAGCCTTTAAAACTTCTTTGGGATTATATCTAAGCTAACAAGGTGGTTAAGAAACTCAACTGCTTATAATTTTTTTTATGAGGATTTTTCTTGAGAGATCCAAATAAACATATATAATACTAGGTGAAGAGCCATGCTCATGTTACTACCTTAGGAAAGGCCCTTATCCACCCTTTATTTATCCCCCCTCCCTCAAAGAGCTAAGTTAAGGCGGACATACTGAGTTATTCTTAAGCAGGGAAAGGAACTTCTTCTATACAAACCTTTTTTTGTTTATACTTCTTCTATAAAAAAATATATGATGAGAAAGTAGATTGAATGATGAATCTACTGGTATAAACTTCGATAGGTAATTCTCATTTTTTGCAGTGCTTCAACCTTGCTAAAGTGACTGAATTCTGAAATCTGTAGAAATGGTGCTGGAAATGTTGACTAAAAACTCTCAGCTGAGAAAATTTCTCAGTTGAGACATTTAAAATATCTCGAGCGAGAGTCGTTTTCGCTCAAAATCTAACCCAGAGTTAATTATAACTCTCGGCCGAAAGTTGTTTTAAAATCTCGACCGAAAATTTAAAACATGTCTCAATCGAGAGTTTTGTCATGTAATGCTCCGAGAATCTCTTAAGGGTCGACACATTAAATGCCCATGATACCAACGAGATTCCACAAACTCTCCACCGAGAAGTGTGTATATAGTCTCTCGGCAGAGATATTTTTCATCAATTTCTAAATTGGGAATTGCATATCTACATTTCAGCCAAGAGTTTGCAAATCACTTGTTCAGTCGAGAGTTTGCAAATCCCTTGTTCATCCGAGAGTTCACATATCTATATTGCAGCCAAGAGTTCTCAAATCTATATTGCAGCCAAGAGTTCGTAGATCAGCTGATATTTCACATTATCCAAGTTCTTAAGGCCACAAAGACATTTTTCTTATCAAGGTATTTTCTTTAACCCCTGTTTTGGCAGGCTGGTTTTTTTGTCATCAAACACCTTCTGTGAAAACTAAGACTATGGAGATATATCCTTCTTGACAAGCTATAGCATGGTAGTTTCAGATTATTTTTATCATTCACCCATTAGGTACGGAAATAATTTTCTCAAGTATACCTAAGCCAGTTTTCCAACACTTCGTCATTTCCAGGACTTTCCCCAAAGTTTATCCTAAAACCCTATTTTGGCAGATCCATAACTTCTTTCTCAGGAACTTTCAATTCGATGTGAAGATGTGGCCAGGTATAAAAAACACCCATATACATAATGACCATATGGTGTGGTAATTTTCTTCAACCCACAAGCTATGGTGGGCATTTCCCTGAGGCCACTTAGGCAGATTTGCTACTTTGGTGTAAAAGCAACTTGAACCCATGTTTTGGCAAGTTGTTAATTTTGTCATCAAACACCTTCTGTGAAAACTAAGACTATGGAGAGATATCCTTCTTGACAAGCTAGAGCATGGTAGTTTCATATTATTTTTATCACTCACCCATTAGGTACAGCGAGCATTTTCCTAAGGCCACATGAGCCAATTTTCCAACACTTAGTCATTTTCAGGACTTTCTCCAAAGTTTATCTCGAAACCCTATTTTGGCAGATCCATAACTACTTCAGCATGCCCTTTCAAGTCGATGTAAAGATGTGTCCAGGTAGACAAAACACCCATCTACACAATGACCATATCGTGCGGTAACTATCACGGTAACTATCTTCAAACCACAAGCTATGGCAGGCATTTCCCTGAGGCCACTTAGGCAGATTTGCTACTTTGGTGTAAAAGCAACTTGAACCCTTGTTTTGGTAGGTTGTTAATTTTTTCATCAAACACCTTATGTGTAAAATAAGACTATGGAGAGATATTCTTATTGACAACCTAGAGAATGGTAGTTTCAGATTATTCTTATCATCCACCCATTAGGTATGGCAGGCATTTTCCCAAGGCCACCTGAGCCTGTTTTCTAACACTTAGTCATTTTCAGGATTTTCTCCAAAATTTATCCTGAAACCCTATTTTGGAAGATACATATTTTTTTCTTCAGACATGCTTAATGAAAATTGAAATCATGCTTAGGTAGATAAATCAATATACTATATCTTGACCATATGTTGCATGCATTTACTTTAACCTATGATTTATGGCGGGCATTTTCCTGAGACTACTTAGGTAATTTTACTTTCTTTGCTACAAAACCTTGTTTTGGCAGACCTATAATTTTTTCCTCATAAGTGATTAAGGAAACCTTAGACCATGAATATATATCCACTTCAACAAGCTATAGCATGGTATCATTGTGTGGGAATTTTAGTCAAACCCTAAATTATGGAGGGCATTCTCTTAGAGTAGTTTTGACTCATTTTTCCATACTTAGTCAATTTCCGAAGTTTTGAGAAACTTGTAATTCTTTTCCAGAATGATGTCAGGTTTCAACAATGACTTAATGATAGCACCAAGACACAATCATGTGTCTTTATAGCCTCATCACACATTCTACATCATCATACTTTCCATGTCATCAAGTTTCCTTTGTCATTCAAATTTGTCTTTCACTGAGTTTTGTCATGCCATCATGTCCTTACTTATTCATTTGTCATAACTAAACTCCTTTGACATCAATGACAGTTCCACATTCAACAATTTGGTAAATTTTTCTTACAAGAGTGCTTAGCATATTACTCGTGTTGTGTCTTGCTATTATTTTTTTTCGACATGTATTTAACACTCAATTCTCATATATTTGCATGCATTGGATTTTAGGTTTTTAATTCCTTCAACATGGGAAATCGAAGGAATCATGAAACAAAATATGATCGAACCAAAACTGATGAAGAGGCAAAGAAAGAGATCAAGCGTGAAAACATGAGAAAGTTAAGAGAAAAAAGAGCAATGGAAATAAATGTGGAGGCACTTGGCAGTGACAAAGAAATGAAAAATGTGAACCTCGCAGATGGTGATGATGAAGGAATGTAGATTGTCGAGGAACATGTTGATGAAAGAAATGAAGAACATGGAGGTGATGAGGAAATGACAAATGTGGAACAAACTATGGGTAGCGTCGATATTGTGGCCATGATTGGTGAGTAAATAAATTTTGATATGTTTATAATTTTGATATATATATTTGATTTGAAAGTTCACAATTAGATAAATTTATATTTATTTTTATGCAAGTTCGGAGTCCAACATACAACATCCTACCACGCTTACCAATTCACAGAGATTAATTAGAAGCTACAACAATACTGTCATTGAAAATAGGTTTTTGGAGAATATGGATTCAAGTAAAATAGAAGAATTGGGACCTCTGATGCCTGATCATATAGCTCCTTATAGAGAAAAAAAATATAGTCAAATAATATTTTGAAGGTATTTATGTCATAGAACAAGCTCAGTTGTTAAATAAATTGTTACAGCTAAAATGTCTAAGAAATGCAATGACATTATTGGGCATTCAAAATGTCAAAGAGGCTAAGTCAAATGAGATTGTATCACAAAATATGACATCGGTCCTTTCATTGCTTGCAAAAAACCGATCTCATAATTACATGGTTGCTCAAAAAGCTATTCTAACAGGGGTTGTGGCAAAAAACACTATAAACAGTCGTTTGTTGTCTACGACTACAAGAATGTTAAAAAAATCAAGAAAACATTTATGGAAGCATAAAAACTTTAGGGTTCAATTAGATGAGGATGATGAAGTTGCATGTTGGGGTGTTGTCTGTAGGAAACCTTATCAAGATAGAATTCCAGATAATGTGAGGGACAGGGTGAAAGAGTTTTGACATTTAAACTCTCGTGTCTTACCAAATGAAAAGGATGTTATGCAGCGTCGTATATCGAAAGGAAATTATGAAACTCATGCAAAACACATAACAGATATCACTCAAGTTGAAATGTTCAAAACTTTTATGGAGATTAATGTTGATGTGAATATTTCCCTTAGCACATTTGTGAAGTTTAAACCATGACATGCCAAGTCCATTGTTGTTCGCAAAACATGTTGTTGTCGATACCATGTATAATTCGAATTATATTATGAGACATTTCTAGATTTTGGCATGCAGTGTTGGCCAAATAACCCCCCTCCTGTGAGTGTTCATGAATTTGTATCTTAAATATTATGTGCATGAGAGAATGATCAAGTACTCTATAAGAAACAATGCGTCGGAGGTAAAAAATGTGAGGAGTGTTCTAATTTGGCCCTTTTTAATGCTAACTACCACATTGATGCAAATGATCCTCAATTATCAAATCGCATTGTGAAATGGAAGAGATATGATTATGTTGATTATACTCATGTTACAGATTCAATGGAAACATCAAGAAATCTTAATTTAGTTGAAAGTGATATCTCTTTGACAGATTTTATGAATTTGTTCAGGGATCAAATATATAATTATATCAAGCACTCTCACTTAGCACAATGGTAGGACTTACAGTTCAAGCAATCACGAGATGTATTTCGAAAAGGAACAATATTATCCATTGTCGATTTTGCTAAAAATTACACTTTCACTCCACAAAAGGAGATACAGAGTGAGTATTATCATTCAGATCAGGTATCTATACTTGTTCATATTGGGTATAGACATGCAAATCTTGATGTCGATGGTTTTGATAGCAATGAAAATAATCGTGAAGTGATTGAGTATCATTTCTACATTAGTGATGATTGTACACATGATACATGTTTTGGTATGCTTTATAAAGAATTATCAAGATGAAGGGTCACTTTTAAAGAACATTGGGTGTGGTCAGATGGTTGTGCTGGTCAGTTTAAATCGGTGTGATCATTCTTATGGTTGTCTCTCCTTCGTAGAAACACGGATGTTCGCCACATATGGAGATTTTTTGAAATGGGACATGGAAAAGGAGAACATGATGGTGTTGGGGCCTGCGTGAAACATGCACTTAGGAGATATCAAATGAATCACTCTGCTTCTCACCTTGCAAATTCAAATGATGTTGTTAATTGGTGCAAACAAAATTTGAGCCATGAATTCAATGAAAGAATGGGTAATGTGAGAAGTTTTTTCTAGAATATTGCAATGGGTGATGTTGACATATCAATGCCACATAATTGTACTACAATCCCAAAAACAAGGGGCTTACACTACATTAGGAGTAAGAAAATGACAAATATACATGCAATCGAGAAACGAACGTACTCTTGATTTTGTCTTACATGTATTGATGATGTAGAGTCTTTGGCTGAGTGTCAAAACCAGACTAACACATTTGTGAAACCATGGAGACACCAAGAATTGACACCATTGCCCCCATTTGGAAATATCAGCGATGTAGAGCGTGGCAATGAAGTGCTTGTGATTGACAAAGATTATGATGGTGTTTCTTATTTGGTTATAGAAGATGATGTATTTGATGTCATTGCAACGGTAGATAATCCAGAAAAGTGCATTATTATTTATTGAGATGCACTAGGTCAAAAAGCACATTGATGCAAGAATTTAAAGACCCGTCAAATTATATGTATGATGTGGGTTCAATGGTTTTAATGGGACATTTATTTGTAGAAGTAAGGAAATTTAAAGACCATATTCTTTTTCAAGACTACGAGTCAGATGTTATATGAGCTCAATACAGTCATTTGGTCATAGCATCCCGGTTGCAGTTGAAGGCAGTGAAGAGTAGGAAAAATTCCAAGCATCGACAATGGAAATTGTCTATGGAAGATCATAATACCATTCTTGATAATATGCCACTGGCACATTTCATATGAATCAAAAACACATCAAGGTTGATGAATTGTTGTTCTTTGATTCTAGGGTAGGTGGGTGGGAGGGGCCAAATGATCTTCCACCTTCACGTGGTTGGCCTTGTCAGTAGAGCATATATATATAATTCTCGAAACTAAGAGAATCTCTTTCTAACAATATTAATTTAAATATATTATGGGTTTTTTTAAAGCTAGATTCATATATGTTCTTGATTTTGTTGATGTTTTAATGGCTTTATATAAATATTGAGTTTGAACATTACGGAACACCATTTCTATTTCTAGTGTTACATATATTTGTAAGATAAGTAGGAACAATCTCATGATTTTGTATTACTAATAAAGATAACTATAGAAGATATAGTTCAGCCTCAAGTTATGTCAAAGTTGAATTGAAATTCAACTACCACTAAACTGAAACGTGAAATTCTATAGTTGCTTTCAATTACCAAATTCATTTAGGTATAATTCGTTTAATTCTTTATTAAATATTTATTTTTTAGTTAAAAAATCAATTATATTTTATCCAACATTTTCCTATGTTTTTATTTATATAATTAATTTATTAAATTTTGGGTTGCTACACTTAGTAACATTTTTCTCATTCTTATTGAACATATAGATTCTTTTCAACTTTATGTGAAGACAACCTTTTGTAATGTAGAAACTGAGGGAATATACATGTAATGATATAAGTTGGATTGAGAACAAAATGAAAGAACACAAAGATATTATAGAGAGATCGATATAAAGTTTAAATGTAAAGAATTTTATTCGAAATCAATTTCTATTTGAATGAATTAATGGTGGAAAACACTTCAATGCATAATGCAATCAAATGAGCTAAGGTGATGGTATCTATCACACTCCTCTAGAACTTATCTTTTTCTAGTGCACTCCTCCCTCTCTCCTTGTCATATGACTCCTTACCCTCAAATACTATCTAATATGTCTTCTATCATTTTCTCAAATTGTCTATATAGAACTTCTAGATTACCAAGCTCATAAAGTATTTATCTTCTCTTATCTCTCCATCCTCTCCTCAAATACTATCTAATATGTCTTCTCTCCTTTTATTAAATTGTATATATAGAACTTATAAATTACCTCTCATAATGTATTTCTCTTCTCTTATCTCTCCATCTTATCTTTCTTCAATTACTCTATCTAATATGTCTTCTATCCTTTCCTAAAATTGTCTATATAGAACTTCTAGATTACCTCTCATAATGTATTTCTCTTCTCTTATCTCTCCATCCTATCTTTCTTCTATTACTCAAGATCCACTTTTTACTCTTTTTTGTTAAATTCCCCTTCCCTTCTTCTCTTACCCCCTTGGTCACATGTGAATTACACCTCCATTGCATCTAGTGTCATTTTCATTAATATTTTTTTCTACAAATATAATTTTTATATACAATGATATCAATTTTAGCAACCTCCTTCTGGGACCTTCCTCAAAATTACTTAAGTTATATGTGTTGAAAGTGCTGATATATTCAATAGAAAAATCCATTACCATATCCTTATTTTACTCATTAAAACCAATAGTATAGTACTCTTTTCAATAGTTCTTGATTATAGATGATCAACTCTTAGTATTGATGGGCCTATTCTTCCACCATGCTAGATATACATTAAAATTCTACATTTCCTTATTTGAAAATTTGTTTTCCTTTTCATTGTATGTATCATCTCAATGGTTTCCATGACATAAATTATTATTTCCTTGTTGAAAATTGTGTTTTATTGTAGGAATGGAACCAATTATTGGCTCTAAAAATAAGCCATAGTTTAGCTAGTAAACCAATAATAACCTATCGACAATGGGATTTCAATATTTAAACGAGGATAAGGTCTCACCCAAGAATGATAAGAATTACAAAGACATGTTTACCTATATAGCATGAAAATACAATATAATCATAAACCATGCACATCGCTAAGATTAACTCACAAACAAGATTCATCCATGTATATCACAAAATTTTTACAATGGAAACCTTGTCATAGTCATAAGATAGGTTCATGCAGTCTCCTTATATTATGTGCAATAAAGAAGAGATTCAAACCCTAACTCTAATCTATTTCATCATGCTCATACATGCCAACCATAAACTCTAATTACATTCCTATATATATATAACTTTCAAAGAGACACTAAACTTAGTTTTGAATAATTACAACTATTTATATTATGGACACATGACTTAGCATAATACATTTTGATGCATTGATTATCTTGGTATGTTGGTATTTTTGGTGCACTAAAAAAATAACTCATGCACATACTCAAAACTTTCAAAATAGGGTGATGAAAACCAACAACATTATGTTTCATGAATAGTGATGGTGATAAAATACAACAATTTTAGCTTCACAAATGTGTCAAGGTTGATCTTATTGTCAATATTTCTATCATGAAGATTCTAAAACAATTCCACTAACTTGGCATGATTTTCATACTCATCTCTTCATATATGAAAGTACACGATTGCCTTTTCATTCAATGAAACATGAGCATGAAGATGGAAAAACACCTTTCACCTTATCCCTCATAGTATATGGAGGTCTATCTTCATAAGGTTGCTTAAAAAATTAACACAACAACAAAGTTCATCATCTTCATCTAATTGAACCATAAATATTTTATGCTTACACAATATTTTCACCAAGAACACACTCAATTACATTAAATGCTTGTAACATTTACCTTGTTTTATTATTTGTATACCTTGAAAGTGAGTTTTGATCATAGCATTTACATTTCTGTATTGTATTAAACTTTATTTGCAACCGTGTTCTCAAATAAAATTGTGATGAAAATGTATATTGCTGCAACTACTAATAAATTTATATAAATGGTTTAGAATTGAATTAGTGACTTATGTTTTTAACTTGTACATTAATAGAGTATAAAAATCCTCTTTTTATACATACAATAAAAACATTACTTTATTAATTTTCTACAACAATTGGAAAGATTGTTTTAACAAATTATTTATAATTTTAAGGAGTGGTTCAAAATTATTCACGAATTATGTCAAAACCATACCAAAAATATATATATCTAAAATCATCATGATACAAATAAAAAACGCTTTAATTACGATCCTTTATCATTTTGCTATTAAAAAAGGGTCAAACTACAAATACATATTACTATGAATGTAACTGAAGATTCAACAAATGAATAATTGCATATATGATCCAGTGCAGCCGTCGTTTTGGATACCGCAGTGCAACCGTCATTCTGGATAATAACCGCAGTGCAGCCATCATTCTAGATAATAACCGTTGAACTCAGGGATTTCCAACATCACAAGCCTTTAACTTATAGGGAATGATCATATAGAGGCCTCCAGAAAGCTGCATAAAGATGATCATCATTAGTTGTACATATTGCCAAAAAAGTTTTAAAATAGATTACATGTAGATAAACATAAATAATAGCTCACAATTCATCAACATTTGAATGGAAAATTGTGTTCACCAATCCAATAGATGGAGATCTATAAGGGTAAGCATCCGGTAACTCAATCGGGATCTTCCAAACACCACATTCATAAGGGCCTAAAATGTTACACACAGTAGACATGTTATGTCATATCATAACTTGAAATAGACTTTCAAAACCAGATAAGAATCTAACAATAATTTGGTTGTTAAAAAGACTTGAAATAGACGTGAAATAGACTTTCAAAAACAAATAAGAATCTAACAATAATTTGGTTGTTAAAAAGACTCTATTGTGAAAAAATAAAGAAATGAATTTGGGTGAGATTATGTTGAACATGGTTCAAGTATTTGATCCAATCTACAAGCTAAGTATGTTCAAAGCATCATTACCTCTTCAACTTCATTTTATTGTTCTATAGAAAGACAAAAATAAAGAAATTATGTTAATGTCCATGAATGACCAAAGTAGTGGAATAGAAAAGAACTAGTATAGAAATAGCATGATACTGAAAAGTTGCTAAACACTAAGACGGTAAAACAATGTGAACAAAGTAAACACTACATACATAACAAGAGGACTCTAAACCCAAAAATCGGCAAACCTAAACTATTGCAACGATTGAAATGAATAAAAACATCTTAAAAAGAGAAAACAAATAGAAAGAAAACACAAAAAAGTTCAATTTGATCATGTCTCAATCACTGGTTTTTGCTGAAATAATCAACAATCAGCAATAAATCAGAAATACAAAACGCACACAGGCAGGATGTCAAAGAGAAAAGGATCTGACAAGAAGAAAGATGGGAACATCAGCTGAGCATAGAAAACGAAGGTGTAAATGATGAGAGTTCAAGCTAGCATCTTTTCCAGAAGTTTTTACATAGAGATGATGAGTCATTTGAAAATAAATCCACAATTGACAAAAATGATTTCGTGCATGCAGTAGTAGATGATGACAATCAAAATTCTGCAACCAATAGTAGGACAATAAATTTGTTGGAGGCAATCTAGGCTCTCTAGAGAGTCAACAAACAACCATCTTTTACTTGATCCAGAAATGGGCACTAAAGATCAAATGACCAGAGAAGTTACTAGTTTGAAAACAAAATTTTAATTAGAATCCATTAGTGGCAAGCCTATCCTAGAAATTAAGAAGGCTATATCAGATGAGAAGTTGTTGCTCCCTGAGAGGGACAATTCTACCATGGTTGAAAAATATGTTGCTCTCACTTTTCTGAGAGAGAAATTATCCATTCACAAGAGGACAACAAGAGATGACTCATTTATTATTTCTAAACAACATACTAATATGGAATTATCTTGTACATATTCAAAAAGGGGTGCAAGGGTTGCTGACAAGCACAAGATTACTGAGAACAGTTATCGACTACATAGACAACAATGTTAAGGGAAATTCCTAGTGGATGATTCGTTCATGGTCCCAACTAGATCTAAAGTGCATGATCATGTCAATAGAGAATGAACGACTGACATAAATGTGGGCTCTGAGGTTACACCAATTGATAAGGCTAAACAACCTTCCTATAATGTCCCAAAAAACAAATATTAAAAGTCTATTATCTGGGAGCCTATTGAATTGTATATGATTCCAGAGAGAAATTCTGAAAGAGACTCCCTAAGTCTAGCATGGAATACTATGACAGATAACTATCCCCAAGTTTTAGTTAACAATGGTGATAAAATGTATCTTGATGAAGACTCCAATGTTCAAGCGAATGAACAAGGGTCTTTGCCAAGGAAACAAAATGATAAAATTTTCAAGTAAATATTAGGAATGAAAATAGGATGCAAGGATGGGAAATTGAAAGAAAAGAAAGTCCCAGCAACAACAAAAAACTGAAATAGCTACAAGGAGCAGAAAATCAACAAAGTCGACTTCTTTGGTCGAAGCACAGTTTGATGAATATGGTTCTCATTGATGACAATATTAATGACAAAGGACAAATGACAAGTGGCAATATTGATGACATGAGCAAGATAGATCACATGGTTTGAGGATATGGTACAAGCATGGTGTTGACAAATAAGACAAAAATTGGTGACATGGCTTAATAAGATTGGTACAAGACATGAAGACAAGATGAAATGGAGGACGATGACTTGGCATAAAAGACAATAAGAAAAATAAGAAGTGGACAAACAAGGTGTAAATGCCAAGAATGGACACAAGGAAAACAAGGATGACATGGGAGATAAAGTGGACAAGGAGAAGAGGTTGCGGGCATCTTCTACAACCAGCTGCGTGCATCAATACTAAGGTTGTGCGGGCATGAAATTATAGATATAAATCT
The DNA here is from genome assembly GCA_001517045.1 of Pseudotsuga menziesii. NCBI lineage: Eukaryota > Viridiplantae > Streptophyta > Pinopsida > Pinales > Pinaceae > Pseudotsuga > Pseudotsuga menziesii. The sequence continues at coordinate 552,144 of LPNX010921678.1, forward strand.
TACCTCACAAATTTTGCAATTTTCTATCAAAAATATATCAAAAATGTATCTTTATTGTGGCTTGGGATAGTCCGAGTCCTGGATTATCAGTGATTAGTTCAGCAACCAAAATACTAATTTCCAATTTTCATATAGCAAACAATAAAATATTTAACAAGATAAATCATTAAACAAATGGATAACATATTAAAATCATAGATTTTGATTTTAAATTGACAAGGCACAATGGTCAAAAGGTGGCATATAAGCAAGTGCAAATTCCTGGATTAACAGAGATTTGTTCACTAACCCAAAAAAAAATTACAAATTTACATATAGCCAAAAGAGGAAAGATTTATCTCAACTTCATATTTGTTGAAGGAACCTATGTATGAAGATGAGATTGCAGTCAGAGAGTTGAAGAATGAATTACTTTCTGAAAGTAATTCTGAAGTTCAGAGGAAACAAAAAAAAATGAAGAGGGAAATGTCCACAGTGGCATTAAGGATATACGGGTGACAGAAAAAGAAGAAGAGGATAACCACCAGCTTGAAGATTATGGTGTTGAATCTGTTTTGAAGCAACAGTGGAGAAGGTACTTAAATGTCTTAAGCATATTTTGGTTCAAGTGTCAGGATGACCAGTTCAAACCTAATGTCGAAGAATGCAGACAATGTGTTTTTGTGTACAGTAATTTATGCGTAGAATAATGGCTGAGATATAGTAGTCTTAGTGCGTAGAAGCATTTGAAGGGGTTGTAGACAAAAAAAAAAGATCCTACCGCTCTTGTGCATCCCTAACTGGATCAAACGGTGGGAACATTACAGTACAAGGTTTGGAAACCTAGAAGGTTACAACCAACAAGACATGATGATATTAGAGCTTATGGACAGTTTCAAACAAATTTTTGGGACCCAGGAAGATAAATACTGAAGACACATGACCAGGAACAATGCAAGAAAGAGAGATCATTTTTTGAACTCTAAGGAAAAACATCAACCAACTTTTACAAAATAGATCATCCATACTTTTCTAAAGAGGAAACATAAAGATCCTAGTTTAGTATATCCAAGGAAGTGCTCAGGGAAGTGTACTAATATCAATGCCCTCATAGGAGAAATAGTGTCATCCTCAAGACATCCAATATGATGCTAAAAGACTCAATCATCCATACTCGAAAATAAAGCAAGAAAAAGGTTGAAGAGTAGGAGGTGCAAGCTCTGCTCTAGAAGAGTTGTAGCTTATCTTCCCCAAATCTATTTCCTCATAATATTCAGAGAAGGAAAGTAGGCTTGTAGCCATGGGGATCACTTCCTTTGATAAATTGTCTGCCCTCTTATTGTGTTCTTTGAATACATGATGAAAGTCTAAAGTGTGAAAGAAGGCCTTCGAATCCCTAATGTTGTCACACCAACCATCCAGATCGAGGGAAAAGAGAGTTGCCTTATCATCTAAGCCCAATTAAGGATTACAAAAGAGTCCCCATATACATGGAGAGAGGGAATTCCAATCTCTTTTGCAAAAAACAGTAGAGCCCAAAGTGCCAATAATTCCGCTCTAGTGTTGTTGTTGTGCCCACATCCCAAGATGCCAAGTGTGAAGGACCAGGATCCATGTGTAGGATTCCTTAAGATGTGTAAATGGTTGAAAAATTAAAAAATCATGAGCAAGAGGTCCACCAATGGATGACACTAATCTCAAGCACATGGGGGTGCAAGTCCAATCAACCATATGGAAGAATGTCAAACAACCATGACTGAAAAATTCTACAAGAAACTAAACAACAAAAAATTTAAGTCTACTAGAGACTGCACTTTGTAATTATTGCTAGAATTTATAAACACATACTGTAGAAAAATATATTGGAAATACAATAAACTGACTGTGAAAACCTGTGACTGCTTTTCATTACTTCTAAAAAAAATCTGCTACAAGAAAACAGTAAACTGTTAACTACTCAATTGATAAGTAAATAAATAAACATATACATCTACCTTCTATTTTATAGATTGAAATAAAAAGTCCAAAAATGAATGTGGAGAAATATTGATTTGCAACTAGAGTAGAACAATCTAAACCTTCGGACCAGAACACCAATGGCTCTTGGTTTTCTGTGGGCTAAAAAGTCAAAATGAAAGTCAATATATATATATATATATATATATATATATTTATATACAAGTTTGGGGACAAAATATACCAAAAGTAATTAAATATTAATAAAAATAAATATCCATACATGTGTCCCCGGTGGAAATTGTGAAACTAGAATTTCCTCAACATCTATATTTGTGCCACTAGCCTCTGTTTCTTTTTGGTCAAACAAATTCGTATCATCAACATTGTCATCATTCATGAGTTTGGTATACTGCATAAATTTCATATAATTTATAGACATTAGATTTGGAGAATAAAAACATTAGATTTCATATATTATAGCATACTTACGTACCATGCCTCTGTTTTGATTTTGTCAAGCGATGACTCGCTTATAATTGTCTCTATAGTACATTGCATACTGCTCAAGCTCTAATTGACTCATAATTTTCAAGTGATCATTAGAATAATCATCAAATGGGCCTTCATCCATACTGGATAGAGATCAAATAGTATGTAGGACTATTTCCACCCCTGCCAATGCAGCCCCAACATGGTCTCTTATCTATTCCCTCACCCTTCTTGCTATTTGGGATGTCATTTCCAACTCCTTGTGTAAAGCTACGACTCTAGGATGTGGTTGTACTAAACGAAGCATCAGACGCCTATAATGAACATCTCGTCATGCATCAGGTTGTTCAAATGTACGACCTTTTCCAGCACCATAGAAGTTGGATCCTGTATCTGTATAGTTGGGGTCCATGTTAAACCGAAACTCTGTAATCAACATCTTAATAAAATACCGAGGAACCTCGTCATTATTTGGGAACTTCCCATATGCATAGAGGAACCTCGAATAAATATGTGGTGCACTTAGTGGATCATTTAATATTGCGATCTTTAGACATTTTTTGTCTTCAAGCCGCAAGTCAAAACATGAAAATACCATTTCTTTTGTGACAACTTTCTTTACTTCTTAAAACTTGTGGTGACCCATCACTGAAAAATTGCCTCCTACGCATCATGTCATGAAAAATATGGGTTGATGGTCCAACCCCAAGATATGTCTTGATCAAACTATTCAAATTGTGTAAACTTCAATCTAGAGACACTGTTGAGTACCAAAAGAGAGATTTGAACAATCAAGTTCTACCTGCAATCTCGAGGAATTCTCCTTCATCTCTTCAACAGTCAGCATAGCGATGTCGTCTTTCCAAGGAGTCTACTCAGGAACATCTCTAGGATGACTATAAATAGGATCATATCTTTCATTGTGAGCATATTGATGCACTCGACGATGTCTCCTTGTCTCGAGAAGTGGATTAGGATTAGGAGCAGCAAACCCTGTAAGAAGTAAAATGCGTGTGCAAGTATTAATATATATATATATATATATATA
>LPNX010921678.1:555724-649651 GCA_001517045.1 Pseudotsuga menziesii
ATGTCTAGAAGCCCCTCTACAAAACCAAAAATCGGCAATCACATGTAGACTGAGCATGGTTATATAGACTGAGCATGAATTAAATAACAATTGAATTTACCTGACGATGGCCTCAAGGAGTGTGGTTGCATAGTAGCCAAGATTGCTTCATCCCAAAGCTGCAAAGTTGTGCATGATAAGAATTTTCCACATATTAAAAACATGCAAGACAAGAATTCTAGTCATAATGTATGTAAAACGTATCTACCTGGCAATGGAATCCTACGTGTTTGTCCACCAGCCCCTGTAGACCCCTCAGACAGACGTCTGTCATGATGAGAGCCACCACATGTGCACAATAAGATCTTAGAAATATGTGTAAAAGAAGATCTATGTTTATATAGACTTGAGCATGAATTTAATAACAATTGAATTTACCTGACGATGACCTCGAGTGTGGCTGCATAGTAGCCAAGTTTTCTTCACCCTGAAGTTGTGAAGTTGTGCATGATAAGAATTTTCCACATATTAAAAAACATGTCAAACAACAATTATAGTCAAAATGTATGTAAACAATCTCTACCTAGTAATGGCGTATCTACAGAATAAGACACTAAGTGTGTCCTATGTGTTTGTCCACTAGCCCTACCTGGAAATGGCGTTTGTCATGCTAAGAGCCACCACCTGTGCACAACAAGATCATAGAAAGATGTGTAAAAGAATATTTATGTTTATATAGACTTGATCATGAATTGAATAACAATGGAATTTACCTGAAGATGACCTCTAGGTATGTCACTGCATAGTAGCCAAGTTTGCTTCACCCTGAAGCTGTGAAGTTGTGCATGATAAGAATTTTCCACAGATTAAAAAACATGTCAAATTTAAATTTTCCAAATTTAACATTGTGCACCTATGCATGATCATAAATTCTCACCTTAAAATCATTTCAAAATGTGTCAAACAAGATAAATATATTTCAGATTAACAATCGAAAATACCTGACTGCATCACATGTCTTGGTCTGGCACTGATGGTATCATCACCATAGCTTGTGATTTGTTCTCGTTCTTGTTATAAAATTTCTACAACCAACATGCCCACATAATTTTTGCTCTTGGTAAACCTCACTATCATGGAATTTCATATATGCCTTAAATGTTCACAAGTGCATTTCTGAGGTATTACAAGTGTTAACTGAGGATAAGACTATTTCTTGACATACTTGAATTTTTTACTGAGAACTTCAAATGCACATTCTGAGCATTATACAACCCACACTTCTTGTTGGGGGTCGAGAAGGGTAGAAACCAACCAATATCCCAGGGTCATGACTCCATACCTGAAATTGAAAGGATGGATAATAAAGACACATATGAGGAGGTGTAGCCATTGCAAAGTTCAAATATGATACCTTAAGGGTTGTGGCTCAAGTATTCCCAAATCCAGAACACCCCTAGTTAGAAAGAACGACATTGTCTCAACCTTCACCCCCTTATCCAGTATCTCTCAACAATTTGGTCCAAAAATTCAAGGCGTTCCTCCTCCATCTCAAGCCTCATCTAGCAACTAATAAGTACAAGACAATTTTCCCCTTGGTTTAGAATATGGGACCTTAGTTCTTACAACCAGTAGGGAAAAGTAAACAACTTGACAACAAATATAGGAAAGAGAAGAGATTTTGGTGTACATGGTTCAGGAGGAGGAAGAAGAACCACTATAACAAGAACAAATAATTGATTGAATAGGAATTGTTGAATACAATGATTCCTCAAGTGACATATTTAATGGGGCTTCAAGATACACATCTAATGAAATACCTCGCCAAATGAACATCATGACACAAAATTCAGTCCCCAAGGATGGTTATGCATCCCAAACTAGACTAAAACTTCCTCATGTGGTCTTCATTTGGTAGCCCTATAAAATTATGTTGTTGATTAAGAAACACATCTTACTTGGGATAAGAGAGTCTTTCTTGCACATCTCTTTGGCTTATTTTCAAAAAAGAGCACAAAACTAGAGTGTGAAATCATTGGACATTTGTTAGATACATGCCCCTATTCTTCAAAATTATAGGACAAAAGTGTTGTTCTTTTAATAGAACTTATCATGTTAAAGAGAACCATGCCCTAGCCATAACCAATTGGGCCCTATATCCATTTCACAATTCCATTCTCAACAAATTGTGGAAACTCCACTTACACCTATTGGCTTGGGAAATTTGGAAAGAAAAGAACAAAAGGTTTTTTTGGTGATCAAAGTCGAAAGAATCAAGTAGTCTATGCAATCATAAAGGATACATTCATGACATGCTTCAATCAACATAGTGGTCCAATAATGATTTTCAAATGAATCCCAAGATGCAGGTTACATTGACCTTTTAGATCACACTTCCCCCATTGCACATGACACTCGTAAGTAGGATAGGTGGCTAGGGGAAGGCTCCATATGCCTTGCCTCTTAACGAAGAATGGGACATTAAAGCAAATGCACTCATGACAAACAGTTTCAGCTACAACATATTTGGGAAGGATTTTGGGGGAATACAAACAATGAAATTGCTTTGCCCTTAGAGGCCTTAGGCTCTAAATTGTTGGCCCTTGGGACCTTAATATTAGACATTTAGGCCTATTTGAACCTTAAAATTCGATAGTTAATCCAATTTCATACTTAAACTCTAAAATGTTGACACATTTGGACATAAATTAGATCTGAAATTTCAACCCACCCGGGCCTTATTTCTCGGAAATTTCGGCCAAATTGAGCCTTATTGATCCGAAATTTCAACTTTTTTAAGACATATTTCTTCGACATTAAGATTTCTCTTTTTGCGAGTAAAATTGTTTTGGACATGAAAAGGTCGCAAAGAAAAATATTTCTGAGTGACTTCTCTTGGGAAACTTCCTAACTGTTTTGGATTTTGCTTCAAGGCCACTTCAGAAATTTGGAAAAGGATAAGATAGATGGTCATGATGAAGCTTTAATACCAACACAAGTTGGGAAGTTAAAATTATCTCTTTCACTTACAACTCTACACTCCTCGGGTCTTCTTAATCACTTACAAGCATGCAACAACATTCTATAGATCAAAGGGAAAGTGATAAAACTAATTGAGGAATGCACGAAAGTGATCATTGATGTAAGAATTGCTCAAATATATTCTTATAGACATACTAGCCAATGATGTGCCAATATAATTAAGATGAAATTGATGAAGGGTGGTTGATGGAGAGTACAGTTGGGTCATTCATCCTTGATCCAAAAATAAAGGTGGGTCCCTGATCTACATGAATGGGGGAGATATCAAGAGCTCAACAAAAAGTGATGTATTGGGTGAAGCTTGAATATCTGTTGTTAAAGTTACATGTAAACTTTGAAGCATAAAGACATCATCTTGCTTTTCTAGTCACCAATTCATTTAGTAAGTCAATACGGTCCCCTGTAAACGTGTCTTCCGATATGGTCAATAATCATACATGTGCATCCATTTTCAGAAACCTCGTCCTTTGTACTAAATATATATTTTAATGAATTTTATTTCTATGTAGCATAAATAAAAAGGATGAGTTATATTCTACATCCCAGGGCTTGATAGATTTGGGATTAAAATACTTTCAGTAGGCACCATTTGATGTCTCTTAGGTGTTTCCTTCATTGTGACTCACCATGTTGGCGGTGTGTTACTTTTATGGTCATCCATAGTAGCGGGTATGAAGACATATTTCTTTAGCTTGTAGGGGAGGGAGTATCCAATGGGAAAACCAGAATCAAAACCTATGAAGGCAAGTACGGAGAAAGCAAGGGTGGTAGGAATAGATCCTGCATTCTCAGAGTTAGTTATTTTCAATTATACCCACTACAGTGCAAAGAATCAAAACATGCATGTACCAAGATATAAAATTCTGACCTGACAGTCCTCTTACCGTGGCCTTCCCTTCCTCTTGGAGTGAGGCGGAAATCTGGTTCTCCAATTCCCAGCCCTAATTGAGCCTATTATCCAGGTAAGGTCCTCCCCTACACATTTAACCCCTTCCGCTCACAAATTCGGGAAAGGTTACAGAAGGTTACATGCCCAACCTAACTATGCCTCAGCTATCTCTAATGCTCACTCTCAAAATCTATCGATAGCTAATGGCTATCGAAACGCACATGAAATGGCTGCCCAAACAGGAAAACTTTGTTTTCAAGCCCGAAAACATAATGGTTCGGTTTGTCGAATCAACTATTGAATTCAAATGTTGGGACTATGGTGTTAAAACCCTATTCGATGTAGTTAGACGTGAACCAGTGTCACCTTTATATTTTGGGTTAGTGGTCCAATAGAATTAAAACCTCTTCGAGATCTTTCTGCGAATAGAATTTATTTTAGTATTGATATGCAATGAATATTTAAATCAATGGATATTTAACCGATTAAAGGTATATTTCCACAACATATTTATGTAAATATTATTCAACTCGTAATTATGGTTGTGCATACTAGAGATGACTGTTTGGCATAATGACGATAAGTCTATAAAATTTCCTTAACAGAAAAAGATTCACCAACTGTTCCATGCCCCACAGTTCTCACATGTGCAGCTCTAGGTCACCTGGGCGCGTCGCAATTACTGTTCGCTAGCACAGCTCCTGGATAGCGGTGAAATGCTCCTTGCATGCATTGTCATGGGTTCCTACCCTGCCAGCATAATACTGATAGATAACCAGTTCGTTAACCTCCACCAACCATGAATTAGAATGCAAGTAAACACTCGTAACTATTCCCATTACTATTATTCAATATATCCTATAGTTAACATACCTTATCGAGCTTGTACAGGCTTAATAGTTAAGATAGAGAAAATCCCTAATCAATCATCTGTATCCATTGAACCTTATCCCACCATATCTAAACTAACCACATTTTATTACGAGTGTTTTCAGAATATAAGATCCCAAATCAATGGGTTCCAATCAATTACACTAGTCTAAGCTCTTACATTATCTTAACTTAACCCTATGAGCTTCGTAAGTATAAGATAGCAACAACTATGCTTTGTATTTTATATAATCTTAACTTACATAGAATACTGATATAACTAGGGTTCTTCTAGTAGAGATATTTAGATCATTGTACAATATGCTCATACATTATGGATATTACATAGCTAATACATTTACTGTAAGTATTAGTAGTAATCTATGTAATCATTACTTAGCTTGATGCTTCTTCTTATTCCCATTAATTTATGGTGTTCATGTTCTCCTTATTGAACTAGTGTGTTTACCATAGTTCTTACTCATGCTAATCTATGATGTTGTAGATAGAGATAGTTAGCATACGTATTCCTGCAATCAATTATCCTTACTAACCTAATAGAGTTGTTGTATAAGGCTTTACCCTATGGAATTACCTCATACCCAGTTGATGAATCGACTCATATTTAAGCTCCTTATTCAACCATAGGTTTCAAAAGTAAATGACTCTACTAGCCAGGTACCCTGACTCTATACCCATCCTATATATTAAGCACATAATGTAGATGATTAAAATACTAGGATTAAAACCTAGAGGCATGTTAGTAAGCATGATTTGGTAGAATACTAGTACACAATTAGCCTCATTACATGTGCTCGTGCTTCTGTAAGCATCATTGTAAAGAAGGTAACCAATATTGTTTCAATGGTATTAAAGCTATTTCCTAACATGGAAAGAGCTAACCCCTTGTGATACTAGTTCTGTAATCATCCGTGTTATCCTTTGTATCAGTTAATCATAAGAGTAACGGTAATCATAGTAATCAGATATTTATAGCTAAATCATAGCTATTACTAGTGAATTATGCTTGATGGGACCAACTTTATATGTGTACTCTATGAATATGAAGTAATATCCTTTTTTGTTTTTATTTATGTTTGTACTTAGGTGTATACACTTAAGCTTCTCCATATATGCCTCACACAAAAGCTATTTCATTAATACTAAAACCACTAGTAAGTAAGGAAGAACATAAGCTTTATGATGTCATATATTGAGATTGATTAGTTATATAGCTTTGATGAAGCTGCATATGAGCTTATACATTGAAGCTATGTTTTACATAACCTATTGAGTGCTACTTATAGATAAAGTACAGCTATATATAAGAGTTAATCCTTGTAGATTCAATGGAAGTCACACTGGTGAGACTTATGAATAGAATATGAACCCAATACGTTTAATGGTATGAATGAATATTAGGTATAAACCCATTTAGGTAAATAGTATAGAGCATTACCACTATGCTTAATAATGTTGTGTGTTAGATCTATACCCATATTAAAAATAAAACCTATGAAACCAGACACATCCAAAAGGGCCTGTGTGTCCCATGTTCGCGTGTCGGACATGGACAGCTTGATAGAGTGTGTTCGGCACGTCTCTGCAGCATGTCCCGTGTTCGGACATGCGTGTCCAAGGACCATCAATGTGTGTCCCAAAAATGGGACACGTTTTATACTAAAAAAATGCCCAAAATTGCTTTAAATCAAAATTTTCACTTTCTTTTTATCAATTGCAAGTGTGTAGAGGGCTCTCAAGTGTGTTTCTTATGCAGGTGAAGAACATTTGAAGGATTTAAATGTGTAATTACTAACGTTAAATGTGCATTAATTTTGATTTCTATTGTATATATATATATATATATATATATATATATATATNGTCACCGTGTTTGTGTCGGACACTCAAATCCCTGTGTCCTTCGTGTCTCGTGTCCTCGTGTCATGTGACTTAGAATAAAACCTTATCACTCTATGAAATCTTATAACATGTATGCCTAGTTTGCACAATGAAGCTTGGTTAGATTAAGATAAATACGTAATATGATGGTTAATATGGAATGGTTGTAATTAAGCATTAGATCAGCTTAAAGGTAATGATTATGACTATAACACTTGTTACTATTACATTGTTCATGGAATCAATGTTTTCATTAATTAAGCATACATAAGCTATGAATTAGAGGAGATTTAATACGTATATATTAGGAGCTTATAGCAATCTCTAATTAGTGATACAGCTATAGCCCGTTTCTAATATGAGTAACTATTAATCACAAATATTTGTGTAAGCTATTATGGAGATTACTATATATGTATAAACTAGTGGTTACAGATTGATTCATATGCAATTGGGGCTTTAGCTTATTGGTCTTCTCTTACTCGCCATATAGGGATTCAGACTATGTTACGACTATCGAATGCATTCTATTTACCTATGTTATGACAGGCTAACTAGTAGTGATTACGTGATGACTATGCTTACTCTGCTCATAAATATTAGTCTATACGAACTCCTACTTATCTCTGCCTTTTCCTATATATAGGTAATTAATATTCTCCTCTATTCCCTGTGATTCCCATAGGTCATTCACCAAATACACACCTAATATAGGAAGAATTTGCATATCAATGGGTATACTACTCCCTTATTTTCATAATAGTATTTATTATATTAGCTTGTACATGATGACCCACTACTTTTATTACTCCTATTTTTTTTAACAGAAAATTAAAAGGTTTTATATAAAACAAGTTGTGCACAGCCATACATTACAGAAAAAAAGTGGGAACTGAGAGTTCTTGCAGTTCAAAAAGAAAGTAAACAAAACTGGTCCATGAGAATGACCAAAGAACTCCACACAGAGTTTTTACATAACTTATAAGGCATGGGGTAGTGTATACCCTTATAAACTGCTGACAAAGAAATAGACAAAAAAACATGAAACTATTAAACCATTAAGGATTGCATGGGTGCTTCATGGGCTAAACAACCGATTCCTCCTCCATGGGGTGCGTTGCTACTACTGGGGTTTCAAAAGCCTTACTGCCTTGATTCATGCTTACCAAACACTGGAGGTATTCTTCGATTTTGTCCACCTTGCCCATTATTTCCCTGAGGTTGCTTTCAGTGTCATCGATCCTGGAGTCATGATTACTTATTTGATATGAAGTGTAGCTGACCACTTCCCCATTACTTTTAACCTCCCGGGCAATTTTTTTGTTGTCCATAATGCCAATGGCCATCATTTCGTACAAACACCTGAGATTTTTCTTCAAGTCTGCTAACCCAGCATCCTCGTTTTCCTGTGCCATTCTGCCTTGTCTAGGTGAAATTTCTATTCTGGAGAAATTGCTATGAAGAGCACGAACAACACCAGCAAACACTTGAGCCTGCTCTTCGACAGAGACACCACCAAGAACCAATTTAAGAGTGTTGAATTCCTGCAGGAGGGAGTCGCGGTATTTCCTATTTTGACAAGAGAGAGTGTCGACTGCACCTTCTTTCCACCTTGAATAATTGCAACCCAAAATCAAATTGTTTCCCTCTATAAAGGACTGATCCTCAATGGACAAGCTGAGCCCAGAACCTAAATTCGAGAACCACAGAGAAACACCAGCTTGAGTAGAGCATAAACAAGTGGAGAAAGCAGTGAGAGTTGGCCTTTCCTTTACAAAAACCCTAGTGAGAGGAAGAGTTTCCCATGGGATTTCCTGCAAAATGCCCTCATCAACCCCTGCAATGACATCCAATAGTATCCTCTCTGGAGAAATCACATAATGAACAGAGCCATTGCCAAGAGTAAAATGAGGGTGAGGAAGGCTTCGAGGGGAAGACATAATGGAGAGGGCGAAAATACCCAGAGCATGCGAGGTGTAGGAACAATAAAACCAAGGAAGGTGAGCATTAAAACCTACAAGGATCGAGGGATGGTAGGTGCAGAGAAGGAGCCACGCAGTGGAAGAGTGGGGAGGGTCAGGATGACGCGTTAAGGCAAGAGATCCTTCGCAAATTTCCATAGGATTGTGGCTAGTGGAGAGTGGAGGGAACGTGTCGGTGAGCTGAGGAGGGGTGGAGGGATAAGGTTTGTGTAAATCCTTGGATCCTTTACAAAAAAAATTAAACCCTTCACATATATCCTTGGAGGTGAGATCAATATTATGGGGGTATAAACTTTCATCCCAAGGTTTCATTAAGGAATGGGTTTGGGGTGAGGGGTTTGGCCATTTAGGCAAAATTGAACTTGAGATAAGGAGGCCCCCGTGTTAGCCAAAGCATCAGCAGTAGTGTTGTTTATGCGAAGGATGTGGAAGAATTCATAGTGCTTGGATAAGAGAGGAGTGATTTTGTCATGCAGACAACAACACTTTATAGAGCCTGTGGTGTAACCATTAATCATTTTATATATGACGTGTCGAGAATCCCCAAAAATCGCGATCCTGGAGAGGTTTTTGTTGACTAGAATTTTCATTCCATGAAGGAGAGCCAACCACTCGGCCTCATTATTGGTCCTATAGCCAAGACCCCAAGCGAAGGTTTGTTCAACATGTCCTCTAGGATCCAGAAGGATCCCCCCCGCACCTGCCACCCCTTACTTTTATTACTCCTCTTAAGTAGATATAGCAATGGCAATACATCGTTTTTATACAAAGGATCTAAAAGTTGGAGCTTGCTTACTATGAACTAAGAGCTTGGTTGGTAGAGTATACTAATGGTAATATTTTACCTTAATTAAAGGATGTAAAGTTTGATCACTACCTAATACCAATTGTTGGTTGACCAAGGGGAATAGAAGAAATATGGTGTACAGGTTGTATCTCAAACAACATAGGTAATCAATAGTTATATGTAACTAGTTAAAATCCCATAGTAGTAAGATGAGCTACCTGTATGGGCTGTAATCCCGAGCATTATCAATAATAATGGGATTTAATCTCTATTCTAACCATACATAAGCTATACCCAGGATCTCTAATAATATAGTGTACGATATTACTATAAAACCAAGCAATGTATAAGATGTATTCCTTATGGTATTCATTCTACTTGATATGATATGGAACTCATATGATACTAGATCGATATAGTGTAATTACCATGGATTCACTGTCAACAATAACTATAATTACATAAGATAGGTTATATGTAGTTATGAAGTGAAGGCCCCAAGACATGTTCAATTCGAGATAAACTAATAACTATGAGTTTATAGTGAGAAGGGTGTAAAATATTGCACTACCAGTTGGGTGAAACAAATGCCACCAAGACAACTGCATTGAGGGTCTTTACATGGACATGTGGTAGTATGACTATCCGGTGTATGCATTGGTTGAATGGTAAAAATTGGTATAAAATTCTGATATAAAATCAATTATTTTTAATTATAGGGCCACTACAGTGCAAAGAATCAAAACATGCATGTACCAAGATATAAAATTCTGACCTAACAGTCCTCTTAATATGGCCTTCCCTTCATCTTGGTGTGAGGTGGAACACCGGTTCACCAATTCCCAGTCTTAATTGAGCCTGTTATCCAGGAAAGGTCTGGCCCTGCACATTTAACCACTTCACCTCACAAATTCAGGCAAGGTTATAGGCCCAACCTAACTATGCCTCAGCTAGCTCTAATGCTCACTCTAAAACTCTATCTATAGCTAATGGCTCTCGAAACCACATGAAATGGGTGCCCAAACATGAAAACTTTGTTTGCAAGCCCGATAAGTGCTTACCAAGCCCAAAAATCCAAAAAAAATAGAAAATGATGATGATGGTCAACTAAAACGCACATGAAATGGGTGCCCAAACATGAAAACACTGTTTGCATCCCAGAAAATCCCTTACCAATCGGGAAAAGCTCTTACGAAGATCGAAAAAGATAGAAATGATGACGATAGTCAACTGGAGGGTTTGCCTTAATATAATTAAACATTGCTCAGCTGAGAGTTGAAAAGGAATATAAACTGTCGGCCAAGAAACATTTCCGGGATTTTAATATGAAAAATATGGCAATATTGTTGGACGAGAAAGTTTAATATTCTCAGCCGAAAATTTTTCTAACTATGGAAAAACTCTCAGACGAGAGAATTTTAACCATGGTTAATTTCTCATCTGAGATATATTAAACTCTCGGCCAAAAAAATATGTTGACTTTTTTCTCGGCCGAGAAACCAAAAATTATACAAAAAAAAAGCAAATTGCCATGGAATTGTTTCCCAACTTAGTGTTTTCACCCATGTTTAGATATAGGTTAGTGTCTTAATATGAACCACTAATCCCTATCCAACACATCCAAGTAAAAATATTGGTTGCAATGTTTTGAGAAAACATAAGGCTCCTTAGTTTCATCCCACATCCTTCTAGAGTTGATACATATCATCCCATTGTCACAATATTCCTTTACATTATTCTTGTCGAATGTGTCCCATCACTTGAACCTAAAAATAACACGCTAGAAAGATCAGAAGTTCACTTCAATGATCTCTTGTATCTTTCTAACATAACCCAACTTCCCCCCTTTTAGGTTTTGATCACAATGGCTAGCATGGCTAGATTGGTCGAACTCGACTTCCACTCCATAGTCTTGTTTAGGAAATCCATCATCGACATCCTTAGTGCGAAAATGATGCCCATATTCCCACATAGATGGGAGTAAATGCACCTTCAAAAAAGTGAAAAAATGACGGTATCATATGTCTAATAATCTGACCATTAATATTTAAAATAGAAATGATATCATTAAAAGGCATTACAAAGGTAGAAGTGTATAAAAAAATAGATTATTACCAAGTTGTTGCACCTGATCCCTATGTTTAATGCATCCTCCTCAGTATGTGGGTAATGACCAAATGCACCATATTTCTCTCTAACTTGGTCAGCAACCCAAGTGTTGGGACAAATCATTGACATATTTTGTTTTAAATGATCTAGATAAGGCATGCTTCTACCGTTCAACCATTTGAATTATTTCCTGTCAATGTCCCATTTCCTCCTCTTCTCTTCAAACAATGTGACCCATTGTCATGTTGCCTCCACATTGTAAAGATTAAATTTATTGATGGCATAAATTTTTGAATTCATTGTTGTATTCATGAAATCAAATCGACATATAATACATATTGAATCAAATATAGATTTTGAAGTTCATTGTGAATATAAGTGACAAAAGATAATTGACTTACTCTTTATCGTGTGCATTTTTCCATTTTTTTCCTCATCGTTTTCATCATCCCAAATCATTGTGGCTGGTGTGTGATCGATTTTCTTGATTTACTCACTGGTATAATAGAATAACTCATACACTATGTACCCCTATGTTATATACCCCTCGGTCTTTGCCCTTTGCCGAACAAATCCTTTCAATTTTTGGATGTACCTCTCCAAGAAGAACATCCTACAACATGATACCACCCGGACTAATTCAACCTCATCAACTAGGTCAATTATAAACTGAACTTGCAAGTCCATGAAACTCGTTGGTACTTCCTTCTCAAATATACAAACAATCTCAGCTATCTCTTCCCACCGCCATGGAATGTTAACGATGTCAATATCCTTTGATGTGATCCACTGTACAAAAGCAGTTAGTTTAGATATGTCACATCCCAGATCATTGGGAAAGTCATGGTTCACACACCCATTCATGAACAACATATAATGACACTACAAAGTGAACACAAAAATTTAATTGCATTTTAACTTGTGTGGTAAATATATATAAGTAAAAAATAAAAACAATTTTTTGACATTATACGTACCCTTAGAAGCTTAAGATGGTCATATGAATTCAAACCCGACAAATTTCCATCTACAGTGAAGCAGTGTCATAGAGTAGACCCATATAAAGAAGGCACTTTCACACCCAATATAACTTTATTTCCTAAAGAAGATCAACTTTATTCAAAACCCATGTCACGTTGCCTTTTTTAAATGACCAAGAGGGGATAGCCTCTCCTTTATTTACTTGTCTTGGCCAATGCTTCTTTTTAGTATTTGAAGAAATAAGGTATCTTTTTAATGATATGTGCTACCACAAAGAAGATGAAATGTCTTTAAATATATGCAGGGGATATACTAAGTGGAAAATCTTAAGATGCTCCCAATATGGGAGCACATAAAATATTAGTTTCCTTTTCATCTTGATGGGTATTTTCTCAGCATAAGTTTTGAAGAAATCAATATCATCAAACATAGGTTCCCCATTTGGATCGAACATATTTGCAATTTCCTTCTCCTTCTCTCTGTCATATGCCCTAAGACAGTTATTTGGTGTCATTATTTCAGGCATTTGGGTTCTCTCTAGTTTACCATTGAAAGCATATGTTGTTCTTCTATAAGGGTGGTTTTATGGGAGGAATACCCTCAAGCAATTGTACATTGGATTTCATAGCTATCTAGAGCACCCAGCCTTCATATAAGGTTCGCAACATGTACATCCATGATAACATTTTGTTACAAGACCTGTGGTGTTGTGATATACAGAGCACGTTAGTGTTGAAGATCAATACAGTCACACCAAATTAAATATGCCAATAAATATTACTTTGAGTATAAAAAAATCAAACAACATATTTACTAGACCAAAATCCTAACCCAAAATAATCATCTCTAGTGTACATACATATGTCATACAACCTAAAACCCCTCTCTATTGGGATGGGTCTCGATACATCATATGCATGTATCCCTTCCCATAATTCCTTATATTCATCAATCAATCATTGTAGGTAAATATCCACATTCTTCACTTGTCTTCTACCAAGGACTATAAGAGCCAACATAAGATATTTATTATTTATGGAAAACCATGGGGGGGTATTGTTATTAATCACTATTACAAGCTAAACATAATAGTTGGTGTTTTGTAGAGAATATGAGTTGACTCCATCCATGGATATGATCAATCGAAGCCTACATACTTCATCCTTTAATTTATTGGGTTGTGTATCCTCTATATGCTTCATGGCTATTAAATATGTTGTGATTTACATAAATCCTCCCTCAATTTAGTGTGAGGCACGTCATCCCTGCCCCATAACTAATTTTTTGCAATGAAAGATCCTTTGTATCCTTGGGATTATAAGCATGTGCCTCAATATCTTATTAGGAGGACTGTGTGCTTTAGCCTTGTTTCTCAATTTTTGGTACCTGTCACGCCCACATTTTGGACATGTCTCTTTGTCTACACAATCTCCGATATATATAATACAACCATTTGCACACGCATTGTTATCAGCCCAAATGGCACTTCTCCATCCGAGTGCCAACATTCTTCATGCTGGTACACAAAAGGACAAATTAGGATTGAAGTTGCCAAAACACTATAGATGGGCATGACCTGGGATGCATTACCCTCAAACCAGCTTGATATATATATTTTTCTAAGTGTTGAGTTGCATAACTATCTGTATTGCAACTCGCGTACCGTATGCGAGTATTTGCATTGCAACCCGCGTACGCCTGCATACGCGCGTTTCCTTCGAGCAACTCGCGTGTCATACGCGGGTTGCCTATATTAATAGTCGTGTACACCTTGTTTTGACTTTAAAAATATAAAATGTGATTAGATGAGATTATTTGGGCCCTAATCCATAACTATCCCAACTGTTTCAACCATCCCAACCTTCGAAACCACTCTATTTCCCAAAGTATAAATAGAGGCCTTGGGGTGGGGACCAAGGAATCGATTTTGGAGAGCAAAGTTATGCTGGTGGTATATTTTTAGAAATATTGGAGCAGCAAAAATCAGAGTCCTTTGGTTGCAAAGGAGTCCTTGTCTTAGAAGCTAGGTTGTACTCGTATCTCATTCATCAATTGTTAATAAAGAGGATTCTTCTTCCAATCTTGTGTTGAGTCTATTTCATGTATTTTGGTTAATGAATATATTTGATTATATGTTTGATATATTGTTCATCTAACCTATAATATATATATGCATGAGATATTACTTGAAGGATTTACTCTTTGCAGGTGAAAAGGTGCATCCCTGGAAGCTTTAGAGAGAAGAAGAGCTGGAGAAGATCAAGCTTGGATCAACCGTCAGTAATCGGGTAATTAAAGACTTTCTTCCTATTCCCTTTCCATTCTCTGGTAAAGTTGATTGTCTGCAAGTTAGTATTAAGTTGGTAACCCCAGACCCTGGGTTACAAGGGTGCTTTATCCTGAACAAAAGAACTGGCGACTCCGATGGGGATTCCAACCTGTTGTGGGTTAGTCCTGTAGATACTTGCCCAGACTTTGCTCTGATTCTGTGTGTGGTTGTCTATCTTGCCTTTGATTTGCAGTAGTGTGTCCAGAGACCTTTGTTATTTATTTTTTTTGAAATTTTTTTTGTTGCGTATGCGGGTTGTTGTGCTACACAATCGCGTATAGCAACTTGTATATGCGGGTTGCTCTATAAGATAGTCGCGTACAGTACACAAGTTGCCCTATAAGACAGTCGTGTACGTCCTGTAGCAGCACAAAATTTTAGGGAGGGTTTCTTGTCCCTGTCTTGTTTGGATTTTTGTCTGCTTGAAGGTCTTCTATTGATGGCATCTTACTGTAAGTTTGAAAGTCCTGTACACCATGCTTTGTGCTTTTTTAAGCCTTTGAGTTTTATTGTTTGAGTCTTCTTTCACTTAGAAATTTGAGGTAGGTTCTCCTGTTTGCGTGATAGGTTCAGTGCTATGTATCTAAGTCAGTGATCAGGATTTTGGATACCTTGTACTCTCTATTGCTTTCGAGTAGTATTAGTTTGTCATTTGTCCTTTAGTGATTTCAGTGGATTTTATTCATTGATTTCTTCCCAAGTTAGGTCTTTACCAAGTCTCCTCCTTAAGTGGTTGAATTTGGTTCTTGCAAGTCCGCTATACTTCATATTGCTTTCTTTATGATCTGATTATTCAAACATACTCAAGAAATTTTGCATTTAGGTGCATGGTAATTTTTGAAGAATTTGAAAAGTGAAGAAAAAACATTTGATACTTTTCCATTTAATTGCATATAGTAGTTTATTTTCAGTATTTTCGAATAAAAATTATAAAAACAAGTCTTAGTCTTCTCATACTTAGTTGTAATCTCATTAGCTCATATTTACAACAACAAAAAAAAAGCTTGATTTAAGTAGTTGTAATTTGTTTTGGAATTCATTTTATACACCTTTTTAACTTTTTTTATCGAGTCTCTAATATCACAGTCATTCACGCCACTTACCCTCTGACTAAGAACAACCCTTAAAATGAACGTCATAATTTAAAATTTATTAGTAAGTTTTTATTTATAGGGTCATACACCTACTAGCTTAGGCTAGACTTGTGGGATAGGAAGTGTAAACTCTCCACAAGTGTTTAAATTCAGACGTAGTTGGCCAATCAATAAGTAAATACTTTTCTATGTTGGTAGTGTCTAGGAAGCTCCTCTCAAACGGGAGTTAATCACGAGGCCGCGTGGAGGCTTGGACTGAGGAGATAACCCTCTGATTCCTTGTCAAAACATAGACCAAGGTTTTTGCACATTTAGGGATTTTGTCCTAGATAGAGTTTTGGGCTTTGCTACCCTGCCCATGAGTACGAACCAGGCCTGCGACTATCCCCTAGACTGTTGATATAGTTAAGGTAACCTTTAGTCTCTTTGATATCTAGGGTTTATACACACGTAAACCGGAAGGCTATTTCTGGTTGACCTTGGATGGGCTTGGAAGGTAACCCTTGTTGAAAGTGTAGGATGGAGGTGGGTGATTCCTCCACTTGTGCCTAAGAACCTCTTCAAGGACACCAAGAAAATGTCTCTCAGCTTTCTTCGGGAAAGCATATCTTATACCCCTTGTGATTGTTGAGACTTTAGGAAATTTTGTAGTGATTGCTCTGTGGTTTGTCTATGTTTAGTTGACCTTAGGGTGTGAAGAGTCAAATTTACAATCATGGAGGACCAATCTCTCAGAAGGTCTCGAAGGTTGCAAAACCTTCCTCCACTTATTACATTGGAACCTACACCTCCCCCTCAAAGGCGTAGATTAGACACGGACGGTTCTTTCGAACCGATAGGATTTAGTGAAGTTCTGGGTGAACTAGAACTTAGGACAAACTAGTTTGATTTACTACATTAGAGATAGAAGACTTGCAAGATGACGAGTTTGCAAGAAACTTTAATTCACCTCTAACTGACCTAAACGATCCTATGATCATCCAGGTTCTTCCTTTAAATTTTCCCTTGATTGGTGTGCCTCTAGGAAAACTAATGTCTACTACAAGAGAAAGTTCTTCTACATCCACCTTAGTCGCTACGGCTGAAGGGGTGCCACCTCCCCCAGTTGGTGCCCCTAGAACAAGTATACCTACTACACCTTTAACTCCAGCTAGCTGGGTGGATCAACCACCGACTTCCACAAATTTAGTAGGCACTTCTGGTGGAGTGGTCACTGGGATTCCTAGTGTACCTTCTGCTCCTACTTCCTTCACACACAGTGCTCAGAGTGGTCCTATAGGATCCTCGTCATTTGTCTAGGGTTTTCCTTGGAATGGAGGGCACATTCCCCCATCCACTCCATATGTAGGCCCAACACTCACGTATGTAGGGGTGCAGTTTGGAAACCCTAATCCTTATGGTCAAGGTTTTAAAACACCAGTTTCAACTCCTTTCATAAGCTCTCCTTTCTCACTTTTTAGCGGAGGGATACCTGCTACTGTGTTCTGAACCCCAGTTTCGACTGGGGAAGCTCGAACCTCATACACTCCACCGCACATAAACAATCCACTGGCTTATGGGTGGAATCCTTTCCAAAGCAACCCGACCACTTCGCAACCGGCAGCAGGGGGCAACCCCACCTTCACATCTGGGAACATGGGGGCAAGTCCCTCTAATCCCCAAGCTGGTACTTTTCATGCTCCAGTTAGACCCAAGATCCCTTTCCTGGAAACTTTAAACTTGCTAGACTTGTCAAAGCTAATGAATGACCCGGTGAGACATAACTCCTCCTGGCCACCCATTCCTACCAAGCTGCCCTCAGATATCCCAAAATCCAAAGGCAAAGTTGGTGATGACCCAGGAGATCATGTCACCACTTTCCACTTGTGGTTCTCTTCCAACTCATTGATCGACGACACAGTTCAGTTGAGATTGTTCCAAAGAACTCTGACCAGTACCGTAGCAAAATGGTACACTGAACTGCCCTCTGCTGCGTTTGATAGTTTTTGGGACTTGGATAATGTATTCCTTAGTGACTTCCAACTTCTTGTCCAATATGAGTTCGGGATAGACTTGTTGTCTACCTTTCGGTAGGACAAGGCCACTCATATTTTGGATCACATCCAAGAGTGGAGAAGACGAAATAGCCTTATTAAATCCACTACTCCTCCCGAGTTTTTACTAGAATGGTTCCTTAAATCCCTATTGCCATATATATCTAAGGATGTATCTACTTTGGGGGTGACCAATGAGGAAGAGGCTATCCTCAGGGCCCAGCAGCTAGATTTGATATATTCTCAGTATGTGATTTTATATGAAATCATCCCTGAGGCACCGAAGCCAACACATAATGTAGAGAAACCTAAGCCTGGACCCCATGCCGATGGTGTGGTTGGTTCTACGAAATCTCCCACTGTAGAGTCTTTGGATAAACAGATCCATGAGTTGTCTATTAAACATTTATGGCAAAGGCAGCAAAGGCTTCCCCCTCACCCGAGAATGCAAATGTTTTTTCACAATACTCTCAAAAGGGCAATCAGCAACCCGCTGGGAAAAAGAAAAAAGAAAAGAAAGGTGAGGGAAACCAAAACAAGCCAAAACCCACAAACAATGCTGATGGGGGGGAAAAAGAAAAGAAGAAGGTGAAATTACCATGTAAGTTGTGCCAAAAATATCACCTGACCCATCAATGTCCCCTTATTGACCAAGCTTAGAAGTTGCTAAAAGGCCAACAATCAGTTATCCTAAAGGATCCTTTTCCCTAAGGACAAAATTCTACTTCAGCTTGAAATGTAGCAGGGGGCACCCCAAATGCTCCTGACCCAAATTATATCAACATGTTTTGATCCCAGAATTTACTCCAGACTAGGAACAAGAACTATGAGATAGAGGCTTCGGAGAAGAGTAAGTCTATAGGTGAATCTTCTACCCCTCTCACGATTGAAAAACCTACTGAACCTATGCCCAAGATACCGAAAGGTGTCTTCAAGAAAACCTTGCACAATCCCAATGCTAGGGCTATAGCCAACTACTCTATAGTTGAAGATTTAGACCAGACCCCTTGTGCAATGTCGACTTTAGAGGTGTTACAGAGTTGCCCCGCCCAGTGAGATGCACTCTTAGTAGCCGTAGGTAGTATGTATTTATCGAGCCTTATGGCAAAGTTTAATTTGTCTGACGTCAAAATTCGCCTACTATATCATGTAGCCTTATCGATAGATGTCATCCATGGTGAAAAAAACATTGGAAGAGCAGTTGTCGATGAGGGTGCTTTTACATGTGTCATGCCCCTGTCTTGCTGGAAAGCTCTTGGATCTCCAAAGCTAGTTCCAACGAACACCCTACTTACTGCTTTTGACGGAAGGTCATTTCATCCACATGGTATCGTACTAGCTTTCAAAATAAATATCGCAGGGAAGGCGATGTCTATTCAGGTAGAGGTGATTGATGCACCTTTGGATTATAACTTGCTCCTGGGGAGAAGTTGGACTTATGCCATTTCCGCTATTGCATCGGCCATACTTCGGGTAGTAGTGTTTCCACACGAAGGGAAGTTGGTTACTGTAGACCAACTCAGTTTTAATCGAAAGGGCCACATGGAAACTAACAATTCCACCGTACCATTGGTTGATCGGGTTAAACCTACTTCAAAGAGCTTAGGGGCTGGAATGTATGCATCATTGATGGGAACATTCGATTTTCCAGCTCCGATTAATTATTTAGGTTCTACTAGTGTAGGGAAGTCTATTGCAATGGTTGTTGATAGAACAGATCCATGGGTTCTTCCTTCTGTGAACCTGAAGTGCCCTTATCGACAGCGGAAGTAGCTTATCCAGCTATCATTCATACCACTGTTGATCCCATTCTGGTCCCTCTCACAGTCTCAGAGGAGCCAGAAGAATCCTATCTTCCTTCTTGGGCAAAGAACTCTTTGCATTCTAGAGACTGCTTAGATATGGTTTTTCCTTCTGATGAAGCCATTCTGGAAGCTATGTGTGGACAAGATAAGATTTGCAAAGATCTTCACCATCGATCCTATTTTATTCTAGAGTTAAGCAGGATTGAGAACCAAGAGTTCCAAATGAGACTGGCAGGTGATGTTGATCCACCTATTAATCCCTTGCCAAGGGAAGGAATCTTTGTTGAGGGGAACATGGCAAATGTTTCCACTACTATTCCTTTCAACATCTCTGCAAACCCAAATCTTGTGAAAAATGTACACATCGGTGCAAACTGCTCTTCGGAGGAGATTGTGATATATACAAACTTGTTTAAGGAATTCTACGACGTGTTTTCCTGGTCATATGAGGAGATGCCAGGAATAGATCCATCAATAGTCGAGCATGAAATCCGAACCTATCCTAATTCCAAACCCGTTCGACAAAAAACTAAGACCTATCAATCCGCGTAAAGCGGCAGCAGTTAAGGTTGAAGTTGAAAAACTATTGAAAACTGGTTTCATTTACCCGATAGCTTTGACAGAATGGATATCCAACCCCATTCCTATCGACAAAAAGCAAGGGACAATACACGTTTGTACTGAATTTCATGATCTAAACAAAGCTTGAACTAAGGATAACTACCCCACACTATTCATAGATCAAATCATTGATGTATGTGCGGGGAGTGAAGTATTTTCTTTTATGGATGGTTTCTCCGAGTATAATCAAATTCAAATTAAACCGGAAGACCAACATAAAACAGCTTTCATTTGTCCTTGGGGTACATTTGCGTACAAGAAATTGCTTTTGGATTGAAAAATGAAGGGGCTACCTTTCAGCGGGCAATGAACTTTTCCTTTCATGCCATTAAATCTAATGTCGAACCCTACCTTGATGATATGTCAGCACATTCTTGTAAGAGGATCGATCACCCATATCACTTGTGTTTAATCTTCGAATGATGTAGATACTACAAAATTTGCTTGAATCCCCACAAGTGCATTTTCTATGTGGAGTCAGGGAGACTGCTCAGATTCATTGTTTCCAACAAAGGTATTCAGGTGGATCCCTTGAAAGTTGAGGCCATAGTAAATCTATCTCCTCCTCATTCCATCAGGAAGCTTCAAAGCCTGCAAGGGAAGTCCAACTTCCTTTGACATTTTATCGTAAATTATGCCAAGATCACTAAAGGTTTCATGCGCCTATTGAAGCAGTGCACCCCATTTGTATGGGATGAAATCGCACAACTTGATTTCGAGGCATTAAAGAAAGCTTTGTTGTCGGCACCAAACTGCGCCCTTCAGATTACTCTCATGATTTTATATTGTATCTGGCCGCATCCGAGTTGACCATAGGGGAAGTACTAGTCCAGGAGGACAATAAGCTCCAAGAGCATGTCATCTACTATCTTAGTTGTGCTTTAGCTGGCCCTGAACTTAGGTATTCCCACATCAAGAAGTTGGCATTAGCAGTTGTGTATGATGTTCAAAGGTTGCGTCACTACATCTTACTAAGGACCATGATGGTAGTGGCGGATTTTAGTCCCTTCCAATATTTTTTGTCCCGACAGATAGTTGGAGGCAAATTCAACAAATGGATAGTCATTCTTCAAGAGTTTGACTTAGATTTCCAATCCACGAAATCCAAGAAATCCTTAGTTTTTGCTGAGCTAATCGCAGAATTTTCGATTGAGGAAGATATAGCCATTGAAGAAGACTCATTCCCATATGAGCACATATTTTTTATTTTAACCTTTGACCCTTGGTACAGAGATATACTTGTCTATCTCCAGAATCTAAAGTACCCTACAGCCTTCTCATGGGAAGAACGACGCAAACTACGCTTACATGCAAAAAACTACCTCATTATTGGAGATGCTTTATATCGTAGGGGGGTAGATTATGTTTTGTGTCGATGTCTTACCCACGAAGAATTAGAGACTATCCTAAATGATGCCCATAGTGGAGCGTGTGGGGGTCATTTATCTGGGATAGCAATGGCCTTGAAGATCTTACGTGTCGGTTATTTCAGACCCACGATCTTTAAAGATTGTGTGGAAATCGTGAAGCATTGTCATCCTTGTCATCTTTACACCAGAAAGATGCAGTCACATCCTGCTCAGTTATTTCTTGTCATCTCAGTGGGCCCCTTCACGAAGTGGGGGATAGATTACATGACGTGCAACCCAGTCTCGACTGGGGGGCACAAACATATCATTGTCGTTGTAGATTATTTCACGAAATGGGCAGAGGCAATGCCCACCTATAAAGCTAGCGAGGAAACTACATCTTTTTTCGTTTTCAACCAAATTATCGCACGGTTTGGTATTCCTAAAGAGATTGTCATTGACCATGGCAGTCACTTCCAAAATAGTATGATGACTGAATTGACCACTATGCTAGGGTTTAAACAAGAACATTCGTCTTCTTTCTACCCTAAAGCGAACGGTCAAGTCGAGGCTGTAAATAAAACCTTGAAGACTATTCTCAAGCGTACTATTAATGCAGCCCGTTCTAATTGGCACATCATGTTGTATCCTGCACTTTGGGCTTATCGGACCAATGTGAAAACTGCTACATGGTTCTCTCCTTTCCAACTCGTTCACGGGGTGGAAGCAGTGACCCTGGTTGAATGCAAAATCCCGTCCTTAAAGATTGCTATTCATGTGTTAACTGATACAACTGAGCTTGAAGAACATTTGTTACACTTAGAACATCTAGATGAGCAGCGTAAAGATGCGCTGATAGAAAATGAGGCTCATAAAAATAGGGTCAAAAATCAATACGATAAATCGGTCAAACCTTGGATTTTTTCTAAAGGGGAGCTTATCCCTCTCTGGGATCAAGACAAAGAACCCCTGGGGGCAAGGAAATTCAGGTCTATGTGGTTAGGACCTTATGTCGTGTCAAAAATTTTGAAGAAAGGTGCATATGAATTAACTTATTTCGAGGGGAATAAGCTACCCGAGCCTAGAAATGGGCTCTACTTGAAAATTTACTATGCTTAGGCTTAGTGCTTTTTCTTGTATTTTTATTATATGTAACTTTATGTACAATAGTTCATCGGTTTGTGTTCTTATACCATCTCTTGGTTGTTACATATGCCTTCCAAGTGGTTCGTAGGTTTCGCAGATGGCGCTAGTCGCCACACTTGTAACCTAGCCTCAGTCGCATGGGTTATTTACTCACCCTCAGGACAGCTAGTTGCTTCTGGAGGCACTTGCCTAGGTCCTGCTACCAATAATGTGGCTGAATATAGGGTTGTCATTGAGATTTTATGGGATGCTTTGTCACGTGGCATCACATAGCTGGAAGTCAGACTTGACTCTCAACTGGTGGTTTCCCAGCTCAATCGAGCTTATTAGGTGCGGAACCCTGTTTTACTACGTCAGTTTATGCAAGTTAGGTTATTGGAAAGATATTTTGATTTTATTACATTTAATCATATTCCAAGAAATCAAAATTCATTAACTAATGCATATGTTAATTATATCTTAGACTGGAACTTAACACATTTTTCATAAAAAATATACAACATATACATTACAAAACACATGTAAATAATACCAGCAATGTGTGTGTGTGTGTGTGTGTGTGTGTGAATATCTATCCATATAGATAGGTCGAGTTTTGATCCTCAAATCCAGTCATAACTATATAATATACAAAAAATATAGAAAAAATGGATCGAAGTCCATAAAATGCTCCTAGGTCTAAGCTTGACCACCATGGTCATCATGACCACCCTAGTCATCTGGACCACCTTGGTCCCCCTAATCACCCTGCTCTCAGGATTCTTCAGCTTCCTCAGCTACAGCATCCTCAGCGGCATCTATGTACACAATCACTGCTCTAACTACCCGCCTCATAAGGCGTATCTAGATAGGTGGTATACCAACCACTAGCTCCTGCATAATGGCAGGGATCTGATCAATGCGTAAAGTAGGTACTCTTTGGGTAAACCTGGCCAGCTTACCCTCAAGAACCCTAATCAAGCCATGATCTTCTCTTACCACAGGACGCACATACATATGTGGATTCCCAACAAGGCAGACTGGTCCAATATCTGCATTTTAACATTTTATAGGATTAAAAACTCTTATACATATGTATATATATTTATGAATAAAAAATCATAAAAAAATAAAAACTTGAAAACAAAAATACCTAACGCTCCCCATGATCCTCCAAGAGGGAGGACAAGGTCGTTGTCACCTCGGAAATCTATCCCAGCATATGGAAACTGCTCCAGCGGTGGTAGTTGTTGCTCCCACCATAAGCAGAAGTCATCATCATATATGCTCTAAACCGATCCACCCCCTCCCTGGTGGAGGAATATTTCCCCCCACCTACTCAGTCTAGGCTGACAGGGAGAACGAACTGCTAGAGGTATTGCAAGACTAAAACCAGGCACCCTCTCAAAGAAAAAGGCCACCAATATACTAGAATAACCAAATTTTTTCTGTCGACCTCTTTTACAATGAGAGAGTTTCTTCTTCATTATCGGGATCACTCCCGAACGCTAGTCAAATAGGGATCCCTGTAGACATTCCACTGCAAGTCTCATTTGGTTTCGAGTCGCAAGATGAAGTGATGATGACCCTGTAACCCTCACTATAGTGCTTTCCAACACCTGTAATGGCAAGTTGCGAATATGAACAATAGGGATGCAACTACCCCTCTTTTGAGTACCGGGCGCACAGTATGTATCAATGTAGTTCTGCACACTTAGAAGGTCACCACCTCTACCGGTACCTTCCAAGTTAACCGGAGCTCCTCATCGTGACAAACCAGAGATAAAGTAGATGTCTTCCAAGCTAATCTCTAGAAACTCACCTTCTAGGTCACATAAACCAAGATCATGACCCTAGTAGTTTATCATAAACTCTAGTAAGCGGACATTGGATCGCATAGGTGAGGTACAAAATAATTTGAGCAACCCACTTTGCCACAAATCATTTACCGTGGAGGCACTTTGAAGAGCATCTTGGTCCATTTCTTCATGCTCCCTCTCCCTCCACTCCAACACCATGTTTCAATATGTTAACAAGCCCATGATCAAACATTAAATTCATATAAAAAAACTTTGATTTTGGCCCTTCATAGTCTTTTTATATCTCGTGCAGTGTATGCGACTTGCCTTTGAGCAACCCGCGTATAAAATGCATGTACGCACCTGTTTATACACCATTCTCGTGTACACATCATAACCGCCTTGAAAATGATTGAAAACATCAAATTTTTGCCTAAAATTAAAATTTTCTTCGATAAAATGAAAGAGCATGGAGAGTAGATTTACCTGGCACTTGCGGTTTTGAGAATTGTCCACCGAATTGTCCACACTGAGAAATTGAAGGCAGAGGTAAAATTTGTCTGTATTGGGTAAAAATGTCAAATGGTGAGTTTTGATTTCTATTTTGAACTATTTATAGAAATATTATTTCAAAAGTGGGTTTTAACCTATAGTTCTTATTTNGAAACAGGTATAAGGTCACTTGAAGTTGTTTTTCACTCATATAGGATAGGATTTTGGTCATTAATATGCATTTTTTCATTTATACCTAATCCGTCTTAACCCTAGAATTACTACTTTGACCATGGACTATGGTATTTTAACCATTAGTACCTTGTCTATGCCAATGTTCT
Source organism: Pseudotsuga menziesii (assembly GCA_001517045.1). Taxonomy (NCBI): domain Eukaryota; kingdom Viridiplantae; phylum Streptophyta; class Pinopsida; order Pinales; family Pinaceae; genus Pseudotsuga; species Pseudotsuga menziesii. The sequence goes on from LPNX010921678.1 coordinate 581,254, forward strand.
TCCGTGGATAGGGCTTTCCTCACATGAGTACCCTATATTAGAACACATTTATTATCTTTTGGTACTCATGCCGCATTTTTTCATAGGTTCAGGGGAGTCTCCTTAGCTAATTTTCACGCCAAATTGAGCCTCATTTTGGTCTCTTTTTAAAACCTATCCTTTTCAAAGACTCCTTACCCTTATGGAATTTCTTTAGGCCCAGGTCTAACTCCTCAAAATAGACTTGACTGCGGAGTAAACTTGTCCATTCAGGCTCCTTAAGAATATGTGAATGGGCATCCACATTGGTGGTATTTTATCTCTTTCTTGGACCATGTGGAATAATACGAGAAAGGATCACTCTCTTTTCTACGGAATTGAGAAGAGTATTCTCAGGTATAGGTTTATCATTTTTTCAGATCTGAGGGTCTAAATTTACGGAAAAGGAACACCCAGTATGAGCTTAGTTTTCTCTTTTTCTTGCTCTAGACCTAAACATGAAAAATATTCTGAGTCTACTTTATGTCTTTGTCATGCTCGTTAAACACTAAGAACAAAGCATCGAGTTTACTGTTGTAAGCCCCATTCCTCGTACTCAAATGGATCTTTCCGAGTGATATTGCTTTCCTTCATACTCATAAAACTCAAGCTATATGTTGCTCTCGAAGGAGCGTTGGGTAGGTGGTAATTTAACCTTTTTCGGACCTCCCTGACTAAGTACAAAAGAGGTTCACCTTTTATTCTATGGAAGTTAAGCGAGTTCTTCTATGGTATGTTTTATACTTTTTCGACCTCAGGAGACTAAATTGGACAAAAAAGGACCCCCCTGGAGTCTTCTTTGGAGTTTTCAGACTCTCCAAATATGAAAACACCAAGTGAGCATGTATTAGTTCAGGCTCATAAAATCCATGAATCAGTGACATTATCAAGCATTATTCCCTCTTCTCTTCAAGCTTGTCAAAAATGAAGAGAGACTCGAGTTGACTTTCCTGGACTCATTAAAAATTAACAAGAAAGATCAGGAAGAAGTTTTCTTTTGATTCTCAGTCGATGGCAACATGTCATCCTTGAACATAGCACTCTCTATACTTTCCGATACTCATGTATCAATGTTCGCTTTTAGTTCAGCTATCACTACGAGTTTTTTTTACTCCTCCACTTGTCTATTATACCTGTGGAATCTGATCATGTCTCCTACATGACAGATAAGTCTAGTTGTATTATCTGTAAATTTAAAAGCTGCCTTGGGTCATCTCTGTGTCGTGCTCATTGTTCAAATATTTATCCCTGCATTTGATTTTTATCCTGATCCCATCATTGTCCTATCTGATATTACTTGTGTCTCCCTCTCTTTATCTAGTTCCTAGTCACTCTTGTGGTTCATTGGAGGATCTATTGCCTTCCTCATCATAGTATGGTTTCTCATCAGCGCTTCCTGATGACGAAGACCTAGAGTTTTGATGATAGTACCTCAGGATTCACTTTCACTCTTGGATTCAATTATCACCTATTGGTTGACAATCTGTTGAATCCTATCCATGTTCAACTTCAACACATCTATTCACATGGCCTGGATTGTACTGGTTCTTCTGGATTTTTGACGAAGACCTTAGGTTCATAACCTAAGTTGTGCAAGACTATGTTGTGTTAACTTACACAGTTTCCAGATTTTTGAAGACTCATCATTATTGTATATTGTGGCTTCGATCCACCTTTGTAATATACGTGGTATTGAACCCATATCATATTATGTACTCAAATATTGTAAAGGAGCTAGTGTTCGAGTATATTGAACATGGAATCCTCAGATATGACTTTGTTTATGACATTTCTATGTATTTGTTTCAGGTACTTCCTCTACTCCATTGGACCTCTAAGTTCTCCATGATAATGATTACAATGTATTTCTACCATCGCTTCCCTCTGACCTCACACATTACGGGGCATCTGTTATCAACTCAAATGGCACTTGTCCGTCCGAGTGCCGACATTCTTCATGTTGGTACACAAAAGGAAAAATTAGGATTCAAGTTTCCAAAACACTATAAATGGGCATGACTTGGGATGCATTACCCTCAAACCAGCTTGATATATATTTTTTCTAAGTGTTGAGTTGCATACATGACTATCTGCATTGCAAATCGAGTACCGTACGCGAGTATTTGCATTGCAACCCGCATACACCTGCGTACGCGGGTTTCCTTCGTGCAACTCGTGTGTCATACACGGGTTGCCTATATTAATAGTCACGTGCACCTTGTTTTGACTTTAAAAAATATAAAACACAATTAAATGAGATTAGTTGGGCCCTAATCCATAACTATCCCAACTGTTTCAACCATCCCAACCTTTGAAACCACTCTATTTCCCAAAGTATAAATAGAGGCCTTGGGGTGGGGACTAAGGAATCAATTTTGGAGAGAAAAGTTATGCTGGTGGTATATCTTTAGAAATATTGGAGCAGCAAAACTCAGAGTCCTTTGGTTGCAGAGGAGTCCTTGTCTCAGAAACTGGGTTGTACTCTTTTCTCATTCATCGATTGTTAATAAAGAGAATTCTTCTTCTAATCTTGTGTTGAGTCTATTTCATGTATTTTGGTTAATGAATATATTTGATTATATGGTTGATATATTGTTCATCTAACCTATATTATATATATGCATGAGATATTACTTGAAGGATTTACTCTTTGCAGGTGAAAAGGTGCATCCCTGGAAGCTTTAGAGAGAAGAAGAGTGGGAGAAGATGAAGCTTGGATCAACCGTTGGTAATCGGGTAAGTCAAGACTTTCTTCCTATTCCCTTTCCATTCTCTGGTAAAGCTGATTGTCTGCAAGTTAGTAGTAAGTTGGTAACCCCAAACCCTAGGTTACAAGGGTGCTTTATTCTGAACAACACATATGATATGATGTGTTCAAAACCCAACATTTTCAACATTTGCTTTGCCTCTTTTCAGCTATTGGGCAATACATTATCACTCAGAAGTACCTTATATTTGAGTAACCTATAATTAGTGGGAAACATAAATGTACAATGTCATTTAACGTTCATAAAATCGACCATTTTCAATGATGATTATGTGATAATATTCCTCAAAATATAAAGGAGTCAATGGTTAGTTACCTCAAAAGTGTCGAGAAAGATTTTTTTGACATGCCAAACATTGCTTTCAAGTTGTATAGTAACATTGTTGTCCCCAATTCTATAGAATTTGATCGACTAGGTACAAAGAGAGGGGTGATGGAAGCTGATTTAGTGCTTTCGAAGAAGGTATCAATTAAATGAGTGTCATCCCATAGCTCATTGTCCTGGAATGTATGTAACAACATTACATCCATGTCACTCATGTGTTGTAATAACTCATCCATAACAACCTCTATTTCATTGCCTCCATTTCCAAAATGTCAATAACTACTATTACAATAGGAAATCCTAATTGGTGAGACTAGATGTAGTGAGACTGGAAATTGAATAGGTGGTTGATTCAACCATGCTTCATATGCCTCTTTGAGTTGCACTCTTTTTGCAGTATTCTCTCGATTTGACATTGTGGTGGGGTGCAATAGTGTAATGACCCAAATTTTGCATTGGGTCACAATGGCCAAATCACATTTTCCACATTCATGCAAGTTGTCAAAGGGATGCTAAAAGTCAAATAATTGCGAAGGAGGAAAATCACTAGTTTCCTAGGTTGGGGGTCGAAGCTTTGAGTGTTGAAATAAGGGGGATAATAAACGATGTTTAGACATTATAAGAGGATAAATATTTAATAATGTATCTTATTAAATAAATACAAGAGAAAAATGAAATGGCTATGGAGAATGGAGACACATGGAGACTATGGGGGCCACTCAAGCTAGATATCCTATGTTAAATGGCATCCTCCTCTTGTAATTTTGAATCTATGGGAAGAATAATGTTTTGGGATGGATTATGAGGTTAATATACTTTTCCATATACTTCATAGGTCTAATTTGGGATGAATTTTAACTTACATGGGAGAGGAAGAGCCAAATGGGAGTTTCATGGACACTTGGCTAGATTCCCCTTACATTTATGACATCTATGACACCAATGATGGAGATTCTATGACAGTTATGACACAAGTCAGATCTGAAGTATGACATACTGACATGTCAGGACATAATAGAGCATCTTATAGGTGGAATTTGGGAGTTGGAGAAGGCCAAGAGGCTCCTACTCAAATTTGGGAGAAGAGGGAAGGTGAAGAGAGAGGCCACATGGCATAGCATGAGCAGCCACACTAATTCGACTTGGCTTTGGTTTATGGATGGATTTGAAACCTTATAAGACTAATAATGTTTATAAAATACATGGATAATCCATGAGAACAATATTTTTCTCATTTGTGAATTGTGAGAGCTAGTGGATGACTAGTTTTCTTGCTTAAGCCAATTTCGAGGGTGAAAGATTCCCATCCTAGTTGGTGTTTGGAAAGGACACTCAGGTATTTCATGGAGATTTAATGGAGTCTTATTTGTAGTTTCAAGCTATAGGAAGTACATGTACATCTCAATATCATCTTGTTCTTCCATTCATCTCAAGTTTTCTCACCATATTTCAGTTGTATGGAGTGAGGCGCACTTGGTGAGCTATTCATCTATTTGAGGGAGATTCTCTTGCTCCATTATTTTGTATTCTGATTTAAATGATATTTCATTTAAGTTCATAAATCTCTCAGGTCTAAAATCCAAGATATCTCATGTATTATTTTCCAATATTCAAGAAACAGTGCCATTTCCCCAATACCTTGTTGTAAACTCTTGCAATCTTGATGGAATCGAATATATGTGTGCACCATTGATGATTTATGAATGAATGAAATTTAATTAAATTATATTATGGGTTTCATGGTCTGTAACAGATAATTTTTTTCCATTGGGTCGAATTTCATATCATTTGGAGCAAACAACATCTCGTTTCCCCAAGGGTCCAAAACTAGTTGTTTATATCTAATTGAATGAAGTGATACCAGCCATGGGATTTAAATTGGTTATGCATATGATTATCTGATAATGTCTTATACACATACCCTTCTTCAATTTAAGAATTTTAGTGGGTTTCTGCCCATTTGGGAATCCATTTCTACCACTTACCCTGGGGGGATTTCAGCCCAAAATTGCCATGTAAAATCATCCATCTTGTTCAGAATTTAGTACAAACTTGCAGAAGTGTTTTGAGGGACCTAATACACCCATAAATATTATAATTAATTTATTATATCATTCATACACCTTATCTAAATATTTGGGATCAATTGGTCTGATTTGGAGACCAAGACACTAAACCTAGTCAAGAGCCAAAATTGTGAAAAAATTGGAAAATTGGGCATTTTAATAAAATTCCAAAAAGGGGACAATACAGTGGTATCAGAGCATGATCTTGGCACCTTATTTGGTCTGATATTTCTGAGGACAATAATTAAGGGACCACCATTATATATTGAAACCCAAAAGTGCTTTTATTAAAGGAAAAAAAAAGTAGGAGAAGAAGGCAATTTTTTGGAAACTATGACTAGGCGTGAAAAGAGAACCTCATATGATGATAAGGAGATAATAAAAAGTATGGAACCTATCCTTTAATACATGACCAAGAATATTATGAAAGGATTCGAATTTTTGGCTATCCAAAGTTGGGAAAAATATATTGATTTTAAGAAGACCAAGGGGAAAAATGCATCAACTTGCTTGAAGGAGCAAAAGGAGGAGACCCATGAATCACCTAGTTCTGAAATAGGTGAAGTAGAAGAAGTAGTACATGAAGAGGATAGAAATTCACTCCCAAATTACTTTGATAAGGATGAGGAAACATCACATGAGAATGAATAAGAGTACCTTGAAACTATTGAATATCATTATGAAACAAATTGTACTATGGACATGGACTAAAGACCATCTGCTGATGGATGCTTGAACTATGAAGGAGTACCTACTGATGGGTGCTCACAATTCTATGTTGGTGACATAGAGATGAGATTTCAAAATGTTCCTGCAAGCCAAAATTCCATTAAACATGAAAATGAAGACCTTGTAGCAGTTGAATAAGAAACAATATCAACTTCCCCATCACCACTTGAGCTTCATGAAGTTGGTCCAAGCAAGAAGGAAGAATATGAGGAGGTTCATTTGCAAGAGCCTCATTTTCTTGAAGGGTCCTTAAATATGAATGAAAATAAGATCCAATAGGCCCTTAGCGTACTCCATGACACTCAAGCATTGGTATCAAATTCTTGTTGGAGAGCTACTTCCTTGGAGGAGCCATCCTTCCTTGAAGACATGGTGTAATGTCCTCGACCCTCTGACCGGCGAAGAGGACGCTACTATCACCAAAAAAACAGGCAAATAGCCCCGTGAAGTTGAAAAGGCATATAATGCTAAAATAAAAAGCTTAAAACATAGAGCATAATAAGATACATAATCCTCATATACATAGCGGAAACAACATACATTCATTCAAGCATACCACATGTTCATTATATTCATTAATCCGTAAATATAAATGTAGATATGAAATAGTCAAGAATACTCATCTGACAAGAACTCATCCCGCAACCAGCTATGTCGCTGCAACGTTCCACCCAACCATAGGCCAGCGTGCTCATCAATCTCTCAGCAACACTGCCACCCCTAAGCTGGGCATGATTCCTCAAGGAATAAGGGTCAGAGCAGGCTTACACATAGCCAGGATGCACAAATCAGCCAATCCCACACAATACGGTTTATCAGGCCATCAAGGAGCTAGGAAAGGCTAAATGCTAAGCTGGTGACCTCAACCCACAATTTTCTCAAGCATACCCAGCCTCTAATCCTACTCTCAATAGTACGAAGACCAACCACTGCATACCGCAGTAAGGCAAATAGTTCACAGCTCTGTGAAGAAGATGAAGACCACAGAGTGACAACCTCAACAAAAGGATGAACACAGATCAGGTCCTCAAGACAAATCAGAGTTGTTCTTGGCCCTAGCGTGGGCAAAACAACACAACAGCAACCCAAAAGGGCACTTGCATACACAGTAACCCAAAACCAGGGGGAAGACAACAGCCCCAATATCACAATGAAACTATGGAAACATTACACAGTCCAAAAAATGGAAAGAAGCCAGACTCCCAGCATGGACAGGGGAAAACATAGATGCAAAGCAAAACCCCAAAAAGGGTGTTTGCACACACAACAACCCAACTAGGGATAGATCAACAACCACGCTTTTACTACTACAGCAGCGGGAGAAACACAGACTCACCACAAATCCCACATGAAGATGAAAAGGTCCGATTCTTAGTCTGGACAGAGGAAACACAAATGCAGACCCCCCCCAAAACATAAGGCAACACAGTCAACCAATGGAGGAGAAGTTCGATAGTAAAAAAAGCAACTCAATCCTCCTCACAAGTCGGGAAAAGAACATATCCAATCTCACAGTGAAGAACCAACGACACCAGTAATCGACGAGAGAAGGGAGAATAGACCCCACCAGCGTGAGATGGTCTAGACAAAAACCACAGTGGAGAACCCAAAATCGTGAGGAAAACAGAATCCCCCTCTGCGTGAGGATAACCAGATGAATTGCGGTCGTAGGAGAGAATCGATCCACCGATCAGTAAACGGCATGAGAAGGGAGAACAGAACCGCCCCTACCTGTGTGTCCTGTTCCAGACAAAACCATGAGTGGAAGAGTGGGAAAGTGGTGACCGTTCCCCTGCCCTCCACGTGAGGAAGAGCAAGCTTGCTGGTGGAGTGTGTGTGTGGGAAAGGCATGTCGTCCTGCCACACTCCACTGTCAGCATTAACTGCCCCAACCAACAGCAGAACATTAAAGTGGTGGTTGGATGAGACAAGGGAAGGTGAGCAGTCAAACAGGGTGGTGACACATGGCAAACTCCCAATGGCTACCACGGTTTAGACAACCCCCCCTTAACCTTAGGAATCATGCCCTTTTCATTTAATGTTTCACCGTCGTAGCTGGCTATAGTTTTATTTTAATTGATGTGCATATTTACATGATGCCAAAGCTATAATGTGTCGGATAGCACAATATACCATCGGCAATGATCCCTATTGCCGAAACATAACACAGCCGAATCGATGGTGGGGCTTTTTCCTCTAGCTCCTCACCATGATTAATTACAAAATATATATCATGTACCCTTTAATGTAAATGGGGTCAAAAACGGGGTATTACAATCCCCTCCCCCATGGAATAACACCGTCCTCGGTGTTCCAATACATATACAATTCGCACATCAAAATTTCAAAATTTTGCACACCTGTCCCATGTTCAATTATCTACTTTGAATGTTTAGTACCAAGCCCCTCGACTTCACAGAACTTCTCTTGCTGGTTCTTAGCTCTTGGCTTATCCCAAAGCCTACAAACTTTGTGGCTACTTCCCTCTTCATGTTCCCTCGTGGGACAGTACCGGCGTAAATGATGTCCTCCGCATTCCCAGCATTTCACTGGCTGCTTCATCTTTACTTGCTCAATTTCCTTTGATTCTTCATTCCTGGATCATTTCTCAATGGATCGCTTGGACGAATGTCCCATCATTGATCCACCTTCCTTTCTGGTGCCGATTGCTCCCAGAAGGCTTTTCACCTCCCTTTGCAAACCAATCGAGTCTTGCAAAATATGGTGGTTCATTTCATTCTGCCTTTTCTGTATCTTGAGCATCTCTCCAAGATTCTCTTGGGTCCTGGCAATCATTTGAAGGAGACTTCCAGCCAAGTCCAGCGACTTTTGGTCTGCTGCCATGATCAATGTGCACCACTGGATTTCACCTTTCACCTGTGAAATGCATCATTGAAACTTTGTTAGACCACGCATAATATAGGCATTAAAATCAGTCAATTAATTGCCCAATTGACATGACACTCCAAGTCTCATCAAGGAGGCTTTCATATGTTTCATGCCTTCCCAACAGGCACATGAGCTCATTCATGTCCATTCTTCGGCAGGGAATTAATTATTCTAGCATTCATAATTATTTTATGCAAAATAGAGACATTCTCTTTTCAGCCATACATGCATTCAACAATCTTTTGTTTTCACAATGCATAAGTATATATATATAATTAAAAGGCAAGAAAGAGCAGCAAGAGTTTTTCCCCTCTTTGTCTTGTTCCATCCTGGAACCCACACCACCGCTATGGCTTTTCATGCTCTCAGCCTCTTTCACTTCATCGTGAATGCTAGACCAATCCCTCTTGGTCATGACACGTAATGTCTCTGGTCTATTTCAGACCTCTCAACCATGGGGCCTCCCCACATGGTTTGTCTCGGCTGCTAGGAACTTCACAGTCTCACTAGCACCTTTTTTATTACTGCTCATTCTAAGCTCTTCAGGATAGTCACATGTCCACATGCACCCCTAGGATGCTCTCATAGTCCTCGCTTCCAGTGATTCCTATATTCAAACATTGAATAAATTCACATGTTTAGTTTATTCTCATCAGTTTTTATCTCTTAAACAAGAGCTTAAAACATCATAACCAAATCATATACACATGCATATTCATAAGCAAGAATTGCAAAATAACCCAATACTTATCTGTATTGTGTGTTTCCTTGTTGTTCCACAGGATCCTGCTTCACTTTGCAAGCCTTGGGATCGCCTATGGACTTGGATGTTAGGTCAACATGCAGGCTGCTCCACAACATCAAATAATTAATGTCCAGCCAGTACACCTTCACGCTGACTAGGCTTGGAACTTTACCACGACCATTTCCAGGTCCATGATCTACTATGGATCCCCAGGCATTAATTAGCCCAACATAAACTTATACCAACATACACTTATACCAACATACACTTATATCAACAATACACTTATATCAACCATAAATGCCCAATTCCAGGTCCAAGATCTACTATGGATCCCTAGGCATATAACAGCCCTATTTCGGTGACATCTTCACCACATCCTTTTATACATATCAAGCATAGTCAAGCCAACCTATAGTTGGGTTTATCAGACCGTCCAGCCAAGCCAATACACAATTGGGTTTATCAAGCTACAGGAAATCAAGTCAACACTGTAACAACCGTTTACCCTTTTCTCTCTAGTGTGCAACACCAGAATGCATCTGTTTAGCCTAACAACAAAAGCAATACATGTAAACTCATCAGTGTTATTGCTCTAAAAACCGTAATCATGTTTCATATCATTTTCTATCAAGTATTGAGACACTAGGAGTGCGTCCACCCCCTAGGGTGTAATCAATATTGAAAACCCTTTCATGATCCGACATCGAGAAAGTGTGCACCCCTTTCCGATGTGATCCATGTAGGCCCTATGCATACTCAAGCAATCTGTCATAATGGAAATAAAATCAAAACATGCTCTGCATATGGAATTTTAATAATTTGACATGCATATTCTTAGCTAGGGTCACAGAACACTTATCCATTTGTCGATGCAGTATTCCTTCGTTAAGGAGGAATCGGGGCTCCCTTCTCTGAGTTAACAGTCCCTCAATTTTCCATCCCAACTCCTCTTTTCATTTTGTATCCACTCATGTCTTACCGACATAATCTATACCATCTCACTCATGTTGCTTACCAAACATGTAGTGCAGATGAGACATTTTCCAAATGTCCAATGGAGTTTCAACCGAAACCCATTTCCAAGATAAGGGAAAACCTTCCCATGAATTTTGGCTCCTACAAGCCATCACACATGATCTTCCTGTAGTGTGTACCCCTGGAACATTCATAAAATAGCCAAACAGTCAATCATTATCTGATAATACAATCCAAATTGGTTGTTCCATAACCAAGCAATAACATTATTAATTAAATTCAACAAGAATTTGCAACTCTGTTCACTACATAAATTGAATTGCTTGGCAATGAGGTGATCCTCATTTGTGGGTTTCTTGTAATCAGCACCACTATGCCCATTCCAATTTCACGATTACTAGCATAACATGAATACCCACTTACAATGCGTCCTCCTGACACAATCTTATGCAAGCCAATAGTGATTAGTAGTTGTCAACAATTTCTCGAATCTGAAATTGACAATTCAAATTTACAACTCATTATGCATACAAACTATTATCACAGCCATGAGACTCTTCTCATTAGGTTTGGATCTTTCACATGGTAGATTATGGCCTTTGTCATGGTCTTACTCTCATTGCCATGCTCCAACAATCTACCTGAAACCTAAAATTCAATCAGCCAAACACTCGGTAAGTCTTAACGCATATAACATTTTCATTGCTGCAACAATCACTGAAGCATTTTTCAAAATTTATAAAATTCCAATACTTTCAGCTGTTAATCACACCAATATTACCAAAACTCATTTTCTTCACACAACCATTATCATATTTTAGATTACAGGGTGTAGTCATATTATTTATGCCAAAATGAGATGTTCAGATACTTTTTACTTCACAAGCGTATCGGTGTACCACCTTGCCCTTCCATAGAGCATTTTTGGCAGCCAATTGATCATGACTACCCTCTTCATGTACTTACTCTCCTGCATTCACATCAGCTCTTGAAATGGTTCCAGAATTGTCATCAATCCATCATTTCAGCCATTAGTTATTCATAATATCCCATGCACTATATCAATGCATTCATGCAATGCATCACAACATTTGCACTCATACTTATGTATGCATATCTACAAAATTTACTCATACTTTTCATATGCATCCATTCAATGCATAACTACAAGATTCATAAAATCTTTCATTGCCTATCCACTCAATGCTACCTTGCATTGATTCAGGGATACTATGCAGGCATGACACATTTCTCTATGAATGTAGTATAAAATTCAAATATCCACATGGTATGAGATCGTTTTCTTTTACCACTCAAATGCAATGGTCATAATTATACCATTACCTTCATGGGTTCTTCTTACACCCTTGACATTACCAGTTTGGTTGGTCCTTTGCAGGAGATTTCAGAATTTGCTCACCAACTTTTGATTCTGGACTTGTTGCCTTATCCCTTTCTCCATAGGGTTGCTGGTCACATTCATCAGCATCAACAACATACTCCATCCTGTCCAGATTGTCGTTGGTTCTTCCACTAATGCAAAAATCAATGCAATACTTATCATTAGTAGCTTATTATAAATGTATTACCAACATGTAATATCTTATGCATGCTAGGCATATCCTCATACATTTCAACTTATAAAATGTAGTTATAATCAGCAAGTTAGGGTTTAAGGAACTTCCCTTTTCAAGTCCCTCATCTTCGCATGGAACTCCTCTTCTATACAACAGCTGGTTTGACATCATGGTCTTGCTACCTCTATGCATGAAATTCCTGGATTTGTCCATATTGACAGCAGCACATTTCACTTTCAACAATCACTAGCACTTTGTTGCTTCGCATTTACATTCTGGTGACTCTCCCTTGTTCCCTGCTGGATAAGCTTTCCAACGCCTGTCCACAAGCTTCATTCTGACCTCGGGTGTTAAAACCACACCTCTTCAAAATGATGCTTTTTACCAAATGTACTTAGGTCTGGAAGGCGAACTTCAGCCACCTGGAATTTTCTTTCTTTTCAGCCCTGTAACCCACTGACAGTCTGCTGAAATCCACTGAAAAAAAAAAACAGTTGGAAGTTGCCGAGGAAATTCCACTTTGAAAACCCAAAAATTTCCTTTGTCAAAATCGGGTCTCATCCCAACAAAATTTTCGACGTTTCGGCGGCCAGAATCACTAAACTTCTGATCTACATCGGCGAGCAAACTGATTGTTCATCAGGTGCACAGTCCCTTGAGCAACCGCAACGATGGGAAGTATTCCTCCTGCGGTCTCCGCGGGCATCCTTCAGTGATCTGCTCATCTATCTTTCTCTGAATTTCATCGTTGGTCGGGTGCGCTGTGCGTCGGCCAGCTAGTCCGCTAGACTTCTGCCACGGTGGCCAACGAACTGTCTGTGTTATCCAAGGCCACTAATTCCTATCGGCGATCGGAGCACATTGCATCTGCGGCGTCGGGTGGTTTAACCACTATGGATCCGATGTGTCGATGGTTTCCTCGGCTATATTTTTCTAAAGTAAGCCTTTCGGATGACATTGGCAATGCCAAGGACTGTTTGTCGGGTCCGCAATCATCCAACCTTCTGGTGTTTCACCGACCAGATCGACTAACTCTCTCTGCAGCTCATTGGTGGCTTGCTTGCCTAATTTCTTTTCGACGTTTCAGGCCCGTAGTGGCCTATTATTCCACAATGGAGGGCAACAATCCCGTTATAATTTCCATGGACCAAAGCTTTGTCGGTGGTGAGGGCGGCATCCTACTGGGGTATCGAACATTTAGTCCTCTAGGCGTCCATAAGAGCAGCAATCCAATCAACTAAATCCTTCCGATGATGTTCATCAACATTCCGATCTCCTATCAGTTTTCGACGTTTTCGTCACTTAGGCAAAAAAAATTCCGCAAAAATTTCCTCTTAGCCTTCCACCGTGTCGGCTGTCGGAGCACTATTCTTCGGGTGGATAGTTCACTTCATAGCCGCAACGATGGACACAACATCAGCTACGTCCTGCCGATGTTCATCAACGATCAATACCACTAATGTCCGCCGATCCATCATCAAACTTCCACCGATGCCGACGTATCGGTGCCTCAAAAGACAAATTTTCGGTGACCTTTCACCTTTTTCTATCGACGTATCAGCGTCTCCATCCTCTATTTATCGGCAATCAGAACAACTAACATGTCCTGATGGCTGATGAAATCAACACTTAGAAAAATTTCTGAATTTTTTTCTCTGTCCTCCGCCACATCAGCTGTCGGATCAACTATCCCTCGGGGTTATAGTCCTTTAAGTAGCCGCAACGGCGGACACAAAAATGCCTAAATATTTTCGATGTTTTTGGCGGTCAAATCGTCCAATTCCTCCGCTGCTTATCGATAGACATACCACTAACTCTTCTGCGGTTCACGACTTTGTCGGCAGTCGGATCAACTAGTCTCTGCAGCATCGATTGAGTAGTTAACTAGGCAGCCGCAACTGCGGGTGGTCATCCCACTGCTAATTATGCCGACCTTAATACCCCATCGGCCATCGGGAGGACTACCCACTGTGCATCGGCAATGCAATCAACTATCTCCCACCGATCACCGATGGGTCCAACACTTAGACAAATTTTTTGAAAATTTTCTTATGCTTTTCTACTGGGCAGAAGGCAACCTGCCTCCGCTACTAACATTTTATGGCCCATTCAGGCCCATGCTGCAACCTTTAGCTCTGATACCACTCTGTAACGTCCCTGACCCTCTGACCAGCGAAGAGGACGCTACTATCACCAAACAAACGGGCAAATAGCCCCGTGAAGTTAAACAGGCATATAATGCTAAAATAAAAAGCTTAAAACATAGAGCATAATAAGATACATAATCCTCATATACATAGCGGAAACAACATACATTCATTCAAGCATACCACATGTTCATTATATTCATTAATCCGTAAATATAAATGCATATATGAAATAGTCAAGAATACTCATCTGACAAGAACTCGTCCCGCAACCAACTACATCGCTGCAATGTTCCACCCAACCATAGGCCAGCATGCTCATCAATCTCTCAACAACACTGCCACCCCCGATCTGGGCATGATTCCTCAAGGAATAAGGGTCAAAGTAGGCTTACACATAGCCAAGATGCACAAATCAGCCAATCCCACACAGTAGGGTTTATCAGGCCATCAAGGAGCTAGGAAAGGCTAAATGCTAAGTTGGTGACCTCAAACACCAGTTTTCTCAAGCATACCTAGCCTCTAATCCTACTCTCAACAGTACAAATACCAACCACTGCATACCACAGTAAGGCAAACAGTTCACAGCTCTGTGAAGAAGATGAAGACCACAGAGTGACAACCTCAACAAAAGGATGAACACAGCTCAGGTCCTCAAGACAAATCAGAGTTGTTCTTGGCCCTAGCGTGGCCAAAACAACTCAGTAGCAACCCAAAAGGGCACTTGCATACACAATAACCCAAAACCAGGGGGAAGAAAACAGCCCCAATATCACAATGAAACAATGGCAACATTACACAGTCCGCAAAAGGGAAAGAAGCCAGACTCCCAGCATGGATAGGGGAAAACATAGATGCAAAGAAAAACCCCAAAAAGGGTGTTTGCACACACAGCAACCCAAATAGGGATAGATCAACAGCCACGCTTTTACTACTGCAGCAGCGGGAGAAACACAGACTCACCACAAATCCCACATGAAGATGAAAAGGTCCAATTCTTAGTCTGGACAGAGGAAACACATATGCAGACCCCCCCGCCCACAAAACATAAGGCAACACAGTCAACCAATGGAGGAGAAGTTCGATAGTAAAAAAGCAACTCAATCCTCCTCACAAGTCGGGAAAAGAACATAGCCAATCTCACAGTGAAGAACCACGGACACCAATAATCGGCGAGAGAAGGGAGAACAGACCCCGCCGGTGTGAGATGGTCTAGACAAAAACCACAGTGGAGAACCCAAAATTGTGAGGAAAACAGAATCCCCCTCTGCGTGAGGATAACCAGACGACTCGCGGTCGTAGTAGAGAACCGATCCATCGATCAGTAAATGGCATGAGAAGGGAGAACAGAATCACCCCTGCCTGTGTGTCCTGATCCAGACAAAACCATGAGTGGAAGAGTGGGAAAATGGTGACCATTCCCCTGCCCTTCACGTGAGGAAGGGCAAGCTTGCTGGTGGAGTGTGTGTGTGGGCAAGGCATGTCGTCCTGCCACACTCCACTGCCAGCATTAACTGCCCCAACCAACAGCAGAACATTAAAGTGGTGTTTGGATGAGACAAGGGAAGGTGAGTAGTCAAACAGGGTGGTGACACATGGAAAACTCCCAATGGCTCCCATGGTTTAGACAACCCCCCCTTAACCTTAGGAATCATGCCCTTTTCATTTAACGTTGCACCGTCGTAGCTGGTTGTAGGTTTATTTTAATTGATGTGCATATTTACATGATGCCAAAGCTATAATGTGCCGGATAGCATGATATACCATCGGCAAGGATCCCTATTGTCAAAACATAACACAGCCAAATCGATGCTGGGGCTTTTTCCTCTAGCTCCTCACCATGATTAATTACAAAATATACATCATGTACCCTTTAATGTAAACGGGGTCAAAACCGGGGTATTACACATGGAGAAGATTCAAAGAGCAATGTGCAACATCAAAGGTAATTTCATTTCTTTGCTTTTTTATAGAAAAAATGTCATTGAGCTTAGTGAATGGTTACATGAATCCTACTTGAAGAATAATGAATTTATTGATAAGCTCACAATTCAAAATGAGCAACTTCTTGGAAAGTTGCAAGACACTTGTTTTTCCTCCTATGTTTCAGATTGTCAAATGGTAGATTCTTTGGAGGATTCTCATGACATGGTGGATCGTGAGAAATTTGGAAATTTGAATGTACTTGACGTGTTTGAAGATGAACTTGAAGAAATCCAAACACTTGATGTGGTGGAAGAGGAACTTGAATTATCTCTTGATGAAGGGTATGCAGTTTTTAAAGAAGAGCATGATTCCTCTACATTGGAACCAATCTATGACAAAGGTTTCACACTCTTGAAGGAGCTTCATGATACTACCCATATGGATCCTTCCCATGATGAAAATTCTGAACCTTTTTATCATTTGGGTGATTTATTTCATTATCCTACATCCTACAATTCCATGTTTTGCAGCATTAGTCTCAATGAAGTATGGGTGAAAGGGTTCTTTTTTATGGTGCCACATGAGGAGTATGAAACTCCTATATTTACTTTTTATGATGACATGGTTGGAGAAAACTCTTATTCACATTTGCAGCAGAATCCTTTGTTACCTTATGATGATGCACATCTACATAGATGCACCTATGATATGCATTTGAGTCACTTGATGAAGACTCATGGTTTTTCTTGCTCAACACTTGGTCCATTTGATGTTGGAGGAAATTCATTTGACACTTGGGTGAAGAGGGATATGATTGAGGAACATTATTATTGGCAGCAACATCCTCTGTTATTTCATGATGATATACATATTCATGTGTGTATTGATGAGACTTCTTTGAGTCATTTGAAGTCTCCTTGTTTCTGTTGCTCACTATTTGGTTCAAATTTGAGTGGAGATTATTCATTCGTTTCTTGGATGAAAGAATACATGGCTGAATATTTTGAAGCATATCACTTCCTTTTGGAGTAGCATTATATGACATTGGATACTCACCTATGTCATTGGAGCAGATTTGATTGGTCACTTGAAGCATGTATGTACTTGGCAAATGGTAGTCTACTCACTGGGAGGTATAAGCACTTTCATGATTTCTTGGTGAGGCACATCATTGATGTACATTCTTATTATGTTGTTATATACTTTTATTATATATATTATGCACTCATGATGTTTGTAAGAATTCATACAAGAAAATGGGATACAGGAATTCTCAAGTTCCAAATGGTATGGGTTGGAGAGCACTCTTCATTGTTGGAGCGCAATGCAAGCAATGGGACCCTGGGATAGTTTTTAGTCCCAATGATTTCAAATTATTTAGGAAAAAAGAAGTATGGGATATGGATTCCCCACTTAATAAGTTGATGTTAATCAGATTAGTTCAACAGCAAGCATGGTGGTTCCTCTCTGAAATCTTCATGGAATCTCAAAGACTCAAGGTGGGCAGCTCAGTGGCAACTTCAAAGAATCATACATAAAGCAAGTTATTCAATAACCATGTTTGAAATTGATTGAGGACAAGCAATATTGGTAAGGGAGGATTTGTAATGTCCCAAATTTTACATTGGGTCACAATGTCCAAATCACATTTTCCATATTCATGAAAGTTGTCAAAGGGATGCTAAAATTCAAATAATTGCCAAGGAGGAAAATCACTAGTTTCCTAGGTTGGGGGTGGAATCTTTGAGAGTTGGAATAAGGGGGATAATAAATTATGTTTAGACATTATAAGAGGATATAAATTTAATCATGTATCTTATTAAATAAATACAAGAGAAAAATTAAATGGCTATGGAGAATGGAGACACATGGAGACTATGGGGCCCACTCAAGCTAGAATTCCTATGTTAAATGGCATCCTCCTCTTGTAATTTCGAATTTATGGAAAGCCTAATGTTTTGGAATGGATTATGAGGTTAATATACTTGTACATATACTTAATAGGTCGAATTTGGGATAAATTTTAACTTACATGGGAGAGGAAGAGCCAAATGGGAGTTTCATGGACACTTGGCTAGATTCCCCTTACATTTATGACATCTATGACACCAATGATGGAGATTCTATGACAATTATGACAAAATTCAGATCTCAAGCCTGAAATACTGACATAATTACATGTCAAGACTTAATATAGTGTCTTAGAGGTCGAATTTGGGAGTTGGAGAAGGCCAAGAGGCTCCTACTCAAATTTGGGAGAAGAGGGAAGGTGAAGAGAGAGGCCACATGGCATAGCATGAGCAGCCACACCAATTCAACTTGGATTTGGTTTATGGATGGATTTGGAACCTTAAAAGACTAATAATTTTTATAAAATACAGGGATCATCCATGAGAAGAAGCTTTTTCTCATTTGTGAATTGTGAGAGCTAGTGGATGACTAGTTTTCCTGCTTAAGCCAATTTCGAGGGTGAAAGATTCCCATCCTAGTTGGTGTTTGAAAAGGCCACTCGGGTATTTCATGGATATTTAATGGAGTATTATTTGTAGGTGAAATATACAGGAAGTTCATGGACATCTCAATATCAGCTTGTTCTTCCATTCATCTCAAGTTTTCTCACCATATTTCAGCTATATGGAGTGAGGCGCACTTGGTTAGCTATTCATCTATTTGAGGGAGATTATCTTGCTCAAATATTTTGTATTATGATTTAAATTCTTTTTTATTTAAGTTCAGAAATCTCTCAGGTCGAAAATCCAAGATATATCATGTATTATTGTCCAATATTGAAGAAACAGTGCCATTTCCCTAATACCTTGTTGTAAACTCTTGCAATGTTGATGGAATCGAATATATGTGTGCACCATTGATGATTTATGAATGAATGAAATGTAATTAAATTATATTTTGGTTTTCATGGTCTGTAACTGATAATTTGTCGCCATTGGGTCAAATTTCATATCATTTGGAGCAAACAACATCTCGTTTCCCCAAGGGTCCAAAACTAGTTTTTTATATCTGATTGAATGAAGTGATAACAGCCATGGGAGTTAAATTGGTTATGCATATGAGTCTTTGATAATTTATTATACACATCCCCTACTTTAATTTAATAATTTGAGTAGGTTGCTGCACATTTGGGAATCCATTTCTACCACTTACCCCAGGGGATTTGAGCCCAAAATTGCCATGTAAAATCATCCATCTTGTTCAGAATTTAGTACAAACTTTCAGAAGTGTTTGGAGGGCCATAATACACCCATAAAAATTATAATTAAGTTATTATATCATTCATACACCTTATCTGAATATTTGGGAGCAATTGGGCTGATTTGGAGACCAAGACACTAAAACTAGTCAAGAGCCAAAATTGTGAAAAAATTGGAAAATTGGGCATTTTAATAAAATTCCAAAAAGGGGACATTACAAACAGAAGATGGTATACAAGCCACTCATAATCGAAATCTTTAATTAAAAATTATTGAACATTACATAAATGATATTAGTAAGCACAATGCAATTAGTTTGTTCCAACATTATACCAAACGGTTATTATAGAACCATGATAATTTATTCCAATAGTAAATGTTCAACGACAAACAATTTATAAAACAAAAGTTAAAATTGAGAAATACATTATTATCAATCCAATTGAAAATTAAAATATAAAATTAATCAATTATTTTTGTCTTACGCCGCAAGGGGATGTCTAAAGATAGTCCCAATGCAAGACGTCTCTGACTAGTAGTTGTTGGTCTATAAAAGTTTTAGTTTATTTTAAAATCCATCACCAGGAGAAAAACTATGTATTGCATGCAAAACAACAAATATGGACACTTTCCTTTTCATAAAGAACTCATGGTCATTGAAGTGTTTCTCAAATGAGCAATTTGCACAAAATAAAGAGCACCTAGAACTATTTATGAACCCTACAATGTTCCCACGAGTGCATGTATGACCATCAATATATAATAGGTTCTTCCTGTTAAAGTTTCCATAAACATCATGCACATACTATACATGCAAATGATATGTTTGTATTTAACAATATTCAAGTAATCTGACTAACAATAGATAGGACCTCAAAATGGTATAAGTGATACTGATTGTTTGGCAGGAGCAAATACATGAGAAAGGATAAACAAACCAAGGTTTGCAGCATCTATATTAGACTTGGAAATCATAAAAATATTACCACAAAAGGAGAATTTGGTTCCAACATCAGGCATAAGTAATTAAGATGACCAAGCACCATACAAAGCGTGGTTGTAGCAAGTTTGATATCTACTTTCAAAATTCACGAGAAAAGAGAAGTCACCACTACCCTTCAACAACTAACTAACCTTGGTTTGTAATTGGACATTTTTGCTCTTAGCTTATGCAAATTTTTGGATCTCCTAATAGAGATGTTTTAAGTGGCATTGATATCATACTTTGGATCACTAGAACTTTTAGTTTGTTGAACAGAAGCAGAGGGGTTAGTCAATTTAGGATGAAACATAGTTGTTTTGGCTTCCAATTTTTCCAAACATGAGCATAAGGAAGTGCTCCTACATGTCTTTTCTATATCACCAATTGGTTTTTTTACTGTAGTAGGAGGTATTAGACAATCAACATTGGACATTTGATCATTAGTATAATGGCTTAGTGTGACACGTTGAGGGTTCTCCTTCAATCCTTGACATTTTAAACAACCACATACTACTAGGGTATCATAAAAGAGATCCAAATCATGACGAATTACCATCGATGACCCCATATTGTGGCCGAAAGATGTCATGTTACAATCGATAGGGTAAAGCAACTTCCCATTTTCATCTACCAACTGCTTGCAGTATCTTGCTCCAGATAGCAACTTAGGACGTTTTGGAACTGGTGGAATATCTTGTGCATTCAAACTCGGTCCTGAATCAGGATACTACAAAATAGAATACATTGTTATTCAGATTCACACGAATAAGTTAAATAAATTCAATAAGATAATCAAGATATAAATAAAATCTTAACTTAATCGAGATAGAAAAAGAGAACTCATTGAACTTTAAACAATATGAAATGAGCTAGAATTTGAAGAATTGACCATTTGATATTATAACATTTCACCTTGCATTTCGGTCAAATCAACAATGAATATAGGTCTATAGTCTGAAATATGATTTTTTGAGAACCACATTACAATCTTACTTCCAATATAGTTTCGAAACCATTTTGTAAGAATAAGGTGAGTTTAAGCAACATATGTATACCGTGAAGTACTATAATTGTTGTGGTTGAGTCCTAAAATAACATTTGAGATAAATATATATGCATTTTTAATTTACTAGTGTGCCATAATAATATAACCACACCATTGTGTTCTAACTAAAAAAATGCACAGATGTTGCAAATCAATGTACGCATTGTTTGGGAAGATCCACAAAATTATCGAGAAATGAAAATATCTATTATATTGGATAGTGGATAATTATTGATGCATTTTTCAATATCGTTGTGTGCTTTGTATATCAAGGTGCATTGATGCATCCATATTCCTAATACACACCGCAACACAAATTTTTGTTTAAATTTTTATGTTACATGCCACCACAGTGCATCTTGAAAATATAAGAACACCAATGCATGCATATCTTTATGGCACACTACTATGATGGAAAATTTTAAAAATATATACATATGGTGTGTTTCATGCTCAAACGCATCGATGCACCATTATAACATGCACACCTAAATCCAGAGAAACAAAAATAAAAAATCACACAAATTATTTTTCCATAAACTAAAAATGAGCAGGAAATTCATTTCAAAACCTAATTCCATAGATCGTTTAAAAAAAAATCCTAAACATTATTTCATTATTTTGTAGAAATTTCAAAGGGAGAGTTTCGGAAGAGAGACTTACCAAGGAGGAGATCATAGCAACCAAAGTATTTCAAATATCGAAATTTGTAAGGTATGATGAATCAAATAAAACCTTGCATAGTAGAAGTTTGAAGTGTGTAAATTTTTAGTATTGATCACAATGCGTGATTTATTCATTTTCCTATTTAAATTGTAAAAAAAGCATAGTTACCTTCAATATTGGAACCTTGGTTTTCTATTTGCTTCCTTTTGTTTCAAGTGACAGCAAAATTTTACATTAGGAATTAAATCCCTCTATTGTTTCAGAATTATGATTTTCTTTTAAGGGATTTTAGATTTAAGGGTTTGTGCTTTTATATATAAAGTGTTACGTGCCTTGGGACCACTTCTTGGGTCCAATCCAAAACCATGTAGGCCCTATAAGTTTTATTTATTTATTTATTTTTGCAAAATGCTTACAAGATTTTCGGTAAGTTTTAATTGATATAACGCATGGTGAGTTCTTAACTACAGCACGCTAGTAATTTCAGCTATTTTATTTGTTTTTCATATTTTAGCTTTATAAAATTCGCTTATGCATTTTTCGGTGCAGGAGTGTTGGTATAACAAATTGATGCGTTAAATGTACAAATACAATGTTTAATTACCGGTGTTAAAAAACAAATATATCACACTGATAAACGTATATTTGAATATTATTTTTTATTTTGTTCTTGTAAACAATGTGTTCAAGTATGGTGTGCAGTTGCATGCAAGTATTTGACGCACCAATGCGTTTGTTGTATTGAAACACATTGCACGACAAATTGTTTTTTTAGTTCGAATATCTGTAATTTATTTGTATAATATATTTAGTAGCTTCTCTATTTAATGATCCATGTTGTTTATTGATAGAAAATGAGTGATAAGAGTTCAATGAGCAATAATTCTAATTAGGACGATGGACGTACATCCAAAATGAACAAGGCAAGGTATTTGTAATTTATATATTAAATCAATATGTTTTAATTATATGTGAGTTTAACTAATATGTATCGTTTAATGTGTGTCATGTAGAGCCAAAAAAAGAGGAAGCTCGATAATATTCTTTGCAATCCAAGTGCAGAAGAGAATACAACATTGATGGAAATGTTGCAGAGGGATGGATCGGGTGAATAAAAAATAAATCAATATAAATATCTTCTTGAATTTGTAGTAATAATGTATTTGGAAATATTTGCTAATATTTATCTAATTCATGTATGTTGAAGGCTAAGGGATGACAACAACAAAAGGGAATGTCATCATAAGAAGAAGAAGAAAATGCATGATTTAAATGATGATGAATTGGTCCTTAGCTCATATGGAGTGGTGCTGGAAATGAATGAAAAGAGAAAAGAAAAAAAACTTTTATAAAAGAATGAGGGATATAGTGGAAATAATGTATAGACATACTTTCCACTTACATTACAGAAAGAAAAAAAAATCCAGTGAGTCCAAGAAACATGTTATATCTAAACTACAAGAGGCATTTCCAAAGCAATGGTCAATGAGACTTGTGAAACTTTAAATAACAAAACATACAACAACAAAGAAGAATCATTCAAAAAGTAATGTTCCTAAGCATGTTTTTATAGAATATGTACCTACTACTACAAAGCATTCCTTTTTCATATCAGCATAACAATGTTTTAATGTCATTTTACATTTTCAAGAAGATTATGAAAATCCCAAAGGATGAACGAGGTGATATCTGAAATATGCCAATAGGGATGCCCAAAAAAGTGTACAAGGAGATGGTCAAGGAAATGGATATAATTGCATCGCAAGAGGAGCCATCTCAACAACAACGTGCTTCAAATGTATGAAATCATTGAATTTTTCTATCATGTACATCTAATGAATTAATTTATTATTAGATATTAATATTCAATTGTTTTGTTGTAGAAAAGAAAACAAATTGGAACCCATTTAGCACACAAGACGGGACGACAAGGAAAAAATGGGTTGATAGCAAAGTTTGTGAGTAGTTGTGATTTCCTTATAACATCTTACGATTTCATATTGGTTTTGATCTTTATATTTTAATTATTTTTTACATCGGCCATCATTGGATGTCTTTAAATAGGTGTTAGCATACAAAGAAGAGCCATCAAAAGAATTGATTGACATTGGGTTAAGTATGCGTTGTAAGTATATATGTTGGCATATCAAAAATTAATTATGGAATGTGTGAGTATCTATGTTATTTTACAAATATCATTTTATAAGGAATAGAACAAAATACTTTATCTTAAATCTATGATTTCTTACGAGGTATAAAATTTGCAAGAAATAAAGTATGGAGTGGAGCCAACAGAATAGTTGTTGGGAGAAGGCATGAGACATGGTTTTGAAAGAATGTGTATTATTCAAGACTCGATTCTTTAATCTATGGTACGTCACTTTTCACTTTACATTCATGTTTACTATCTATTTTTCTTTTCATTATTCCCATCAATGTAGATACACTCACTATAATTTATTTTTTTGTTTGTAGATGGAAGTTGAAGAAGAGGAAAACAATAGTGGCAATCAAAAAAACATTCGTCCAAATAACCCATTCATGCAAGTGGATTGAGTACTGACAATAGTTTCAGCGAAGAATGATGATCCATATATTTTGGATGTTAATGCAATCTGTCATATATTTTGAAATGATTATCTGTGAAAATCATACATTTTGTATAGTGTATTGGACATGGTGTCACAATTGAAAGACAACTAGTTACCAATAAGTGTAACAATCACATGTTTCTTGACATTTCGATTAGTGTGGAGTTTATGTTGTCCCATTTTGTATGAAAAAGGGCCTCTTGTTGATATATATTATTATAAAGTTTTTTATTCTATTGCATTCTCCAATGTCATTGTGAAATGTTACATCGCTAATTAAATATACGGATGATTAAATATTACAATAGATCTGAAAATTTATGATATAACAAATTAATCCAAACACAATAATTCAAATTCAAATGAATACTACTTTAAAAAACATTCTAGTTTATGATGAATAATGGAAATAACCAAACTAAAAATAAAATATAGATATTACAGCATGATGTTAGTAGTCAGTACTCACTGAACATAAAATAAACTGCGGTGCTTTCGATGGTTAGAACCACACTTGTGTGTTTAATACCATGTCACATCAGTGCACAAAAAGAAACAAGGACCCGATGCAACATAAACACATCGCATGCCCCAATGATTTTTCTGATGTTATAGCTCGGTGCACTACGGTATATTAACAACACAGTTAAATTTTTTAAGTATAGCTACAATCAATATCTGGTGAACTTTATTGATGTGTTTATCTTCGGTTATTGCATCAGTGCTTTGTAATATTTAGGTCACACCTATGCATTTTAAAAGTTAGCAAGCATCGATACTATTTTTTATGTACAACACTGAGCCATTTTTAACGTACTAAGCACCAGTGCTAGTGATGGTAAAATGCACCAGTGCATATAATGTTATAAAGCATTGGTTCTTGTCATAATTTTGGTGCCCACCGATGCATATAATGGTTTCAAATTTTCAAGCACACCGGTGTTATATGTTTCTATTAAATGCACCAATGTGTTTTGCTTTTGCTTGCACCAATGCATTTATTTCAATAAAGTGCACCACAAAAAAAACTTTGCAGAAGCCTCCTCCCATCGAGTTTTTTTAATTATAATACATATCGGTAAAAATCTCCACTAAAACATCTAGTACCATTTGCGGAGGTTGTAGCGGAGATGTTTTTGAGATTTGTGCCCAATCTTGAAACACTAAATTCCTTCGCTATAACCTCTACTACAAGGTATTTTCCTTGTAGTGACCTAATTTTTTGAGTTGCAATGACCATTATACAAACCATGTGAGATCGTTGATGTGTCCCACTATTATGTAAACAAATATTGTGATTCTTGTAGAAGAGATGCAAATTAGGGGTGTTTTTTATTGAGAGACCTGCATCGTATTGCTGTGTTAAAACCCAATTTTTGTCAATACATTTTATGGAGTGGATGTTGGTGCTTCGATGGGATGCCAGATCTAGAATTTAATTGGAATCACCTTATGGAGCTACAAACCTCTCTCAACAGGTTGGTGAATTGTTGAACACCCTCTATGTTGAAGTTTGAAGATTGATGCATTCTTGGAGTTGTTGAGTATATCTACCCTAATCTGTAGTTGTGTTGAAGAGTGTGGTGTGTCATCTATTTGATTGTTGTGTTATTTCATATCTCTGAAAGAGTTGTGCTTTCTATGTATGCATGGTTTCGTCGAGGCACCAAGATGTGTTAAGAATTTAATGGTTATATAAGAACTTTAGACATTTAACATCATAACCATATGCAATATGATCACTAAAATAAAGATAAGCACAACAAGACTAAAGAACGCAGAGATTTATCCTGGGAAATCCTCTTGGGGGAGAAAACCCTCCAAAAATTCCTCAATGTAGAATTTGACCAAGTACAGTGATCCAGGAGGATCATCTCATATTCGATCAAATAAAGTATTCAACATGTAAAATAAATCTTACAGGGTGAAAGCGCTCTCAATTTCTTTCTAGGAACGCTTGTTTCATGCAAAAATACCTCTGGATTCAGAAGTTATGAAGGTTTGAAGTTTCAACAGTTTTGGTTAAAATGGAAAAAAAAATGGATAATTTGGGTAAATTGGTAAAATGTAATGTTTTGTAAAAAATGGGTGAGCCTATGGTATTCAAACCCAATACCTCCACATAGCCCTAACACTTCACAAATTTTTGCTAGCCAAGGTTCCACCAATGGTTCTTATTAAGTCATATGGTAGAAATTGTAAATAACTTTGAATTAAGATATTATTTGGAAAAGGGCAAGGTCTCCCTCGACCCATATGCCAACAACGAGGTTTGGAAGTCTATTTTATAACCAACATATCGCACAGGATAATTCCAAGTCATATACCATATCCAACAAACCATATTATATATCATATGCCAATGAAACCATGCATCCAAACAAACCACGATCGAAACATTGCAACAAAACCTTGTTATAAGGAGAAGTCTGCAGGTTTGAATTCATGACCTCCTCCCCAACTGCCGTCATTTTCAACCAACACGCCACTAGCGCTCATTGTTCAAGCATGTGGAAAGTATTATGTATAACATGCACGCGAGGATATGGGGGCCCAAATGGTCGCATGGCCTTTCCGCCCGTGCCCCAAAACCGCCTTTAACGACCATAAAACCATGGTTTTGGCATGGAGTTTGAGACAGAGAGTAGAGACGAGACAATCACAGAGCAGGCATGCTTCCTGATATGGATTGCATTTTCCAAGGTGGTTTCTCACACATCCCAAGACATTTTTGGCACACTTTCCAAGGTAGCTTTCTACAAAGTTCTCGAGGTCTGTACAGCCATTAATGGGAACGATTCTCGAGATGGGGATCTATACAGTTGCAAGTAGAGGGTGTTCTTGATTTACGTGTCATAGGAGGCCTTAGGAAAACCTGGTCGAGTTTATACTCATTTTTCTCGAAATTTTGAGAGGGATGTAGTGGTGAAATCTATTTCTGAGTCTGACTAACATAACTCATAAGTGTTTCTAGAACACTCATCTTGTAAGATATTGAAGACTTAATTAGATCAACCTTCTCATTGGAAGTGGCTCTGAGATGTATCCCAAGAGGGGTGAACTCCATTATCAGTTGTTGTCTTCATTTTATGGTTTGCATATCTCTTTTATTTGATTATGTGATTGATTTAAAGCATTAAGATTACATATTTTAAGCTTCTTTATGAGTAATTAACATATGAAATTTCACATGCAAATCAATGGTTTAAAAGATCCTGAATATTTTTAGATCAAGTTTGGTATCAGAGCTTAATAACCATTTCGTTGTGAGTTTATGTTAACAAGATCCAGGCTAAAGCGAGGTGAAGGTGTACTTGAAGCTTTTATTCCAGAAATTGGACGTGCACATCAAGGAGAGAAAAATGGCAGATGAAGACTACCGAGGAGAAGCTGAGAATGCCTTCTACAAGGATTTCTATCAAATGGCAGACAGAGTAGAAAAGTTGTTTACAGTTTATCAAGAGAGATTGGAAAAGAAGAAAACAAATAAGAAGCAAGAAAAGGATAATGCTTGGGGAAAAGGAAAATACCCTTCAGAACCTTCTTCTCCATCTTCTTCTTCTTCTTATTCTAAAAGCTCCAGTGTTGCTTCTTCAAATCCAAAGAAACAAACTAAGAAGGCTAAGTCTGATTTACCTTATTTAAAAATTAATATTAAGTTTGAATTCCCCACATATAATGGTGAACTTAACGTAGAAAAACTAGATGATTGGATTAGGCAGATTGAGGTGTATTGTAGGATTCAAAATCTAGAAGATGATAAAGCAAAGATCTAGTTGGCTAATTTTCATCTTGGAGGCATCGCACTCATTTGGTGGGAAAGTAATACACAAGAATATCTCCTTACAAAAGGTAAAATTATTTCTTCCTCATATGAATTTACTGCTGCGTTAAAAAAACAATTTTATCCATTAGGCTACATACAACAAGCCATGATGGATTGGCTAAATTTAAGGCAACATAAAGCTCAAAATGTACAAGAGTACCCTCAAGAATCCATAAAAAGACCTTTGATTTTGGTCATACATCTTTACACTCAAGAAACTCTTCTCAAATTTATTGGAGGATTACATAGTTATTTGCGTCATACAATACTTATGTTTAATCCTACTAACCTTGACGAGGTATGTGTGCAAGCTACACACATTGAGTCCAAAGGGGAGAGTGTTCATGATGTTCCTTCAGTTGAATCCATCTAAGCAAAAGAAGGAAAGGAAAAAGGGAAAGGTAAGCATGCAGCTACAATGAGGAAAGGTGATGAGAGGCCTACATGTTCGCATTATCAAAATAAAGGGCAAAAAGAGGCAAAGCATTGGGTACTACATCCAGAACTAAAACCAAAGTGGTTTAAGGATCGGAAAGGGAAGCAAAAGGCCGCGGTTACTTTTGAAGATATTGGATCAAATTCTGAGGATGAAACATAGATAAAAATCGTAGGTGTGAAAGGTAAATCTATTGTTCGTAATGATTCTAACATTAGTTGTTCATGTGCTTCTACTTCTAAAGATCATGTCAGTTCTAAGTATAAAAGGAATGATTGTTTCATATAAGGGTGATTACAAAACAAACTAAGATCAACACACTCATAGATATTGGATCCCAAGCCAATCTCATTTCAGAAGAAATAGTTAAGCAGATGGGATTAACAAAAAAATAGCAAAAGAAACCTTATCCATTAGGTTGGGTATGCAAAGATAAAATATTACAAGTAACAAAACAATGTGATCTAAAATTTGCAATAACATCTAAGTGTGTAGATGAGGTTGAATTTGATGTGGTTCCACTAGATATATGTGGAATTATGTTGGGTAGTCCGCACTTATATGATCGAAAAGCAATCTTCTATAGAGAACACAATCAATATCACTTGTTCAAATAAGGAATTGAGTACATAATGCATTCACATACATTTAAAAACGACAAATCATTGGGAACTACACAACAATTAAAAAGGGTTGTTAATGCAAGTCGGACTTTGGAACTTATGTCTATGCAATGTAAGGAGAAAAAGAATCCTAAGCATAAAAAAGAAGTTTCATTTCACTACAATGCACATATATTGTTTGACAGTGTTCCTACGGTAAAACATAGGCATGATATGGGTACAATCTCTTTCATATGTTCAATGTTGATATTCAACTTATTAGTTATCAACAGTATATGGTTTGTTCCTTGAATATTGAATGAAGATTTTGTGGAAAATGGGATTAATGTACTTAACCATGTCAGTGCAATGTTGATTATTGTTATGTCGAGTCAAACGTACAAGTTCTAAGAAGAATGGGTAGGCGATACAGGACAAGTGAGACGAGCATGTCCTCACTTGAATTTTGAATGATTCAGGATTTTGGTTGTCCAAAAGCTTCCTAGTGGGAAGGTTTGATCCAAGAGGATCATCTCATAGTTGATCATATTTAAAGTCTTCAAATTTTTAAATAAATCAAACATGGTGAAAGAGATCTTCAAGCGCTTTCTAGAAACGCTTGTTTCGTGCAAAAAGACCTTTGGATGCAGAAGTTATGAAGGTTTGAAGTTTCAACAGTTTTGGTTAAAAATGTCAAAAAAATGGGTAGTTTGGACAAATTGGCAAATGTAATGTTTTCTAAAATATTGGAGACTCTATGGGATTAGAACCCAAGACCTCCACATAGCCCTAAGACTTCACAAAGTCTCGCTAACCAAGGTTCCACCAATGGTTCTTGTTAACTCACATGGTAGAAATTGTATATAAGTTTGAATTAAGATATTATTTGGAAAAGGGGAAGGGTCCAAGGCTAAGACCTCGACCCATAAGACAACACCGAGGCTTGAAAGTCTATGTTATAACCAATGTACTAGATAATGCCAAGTCATATACCATATCGAAAAATCCATATGATATATCATATGCCAACGAAATCATGCCACCAAACAAACCATCATCGAAACATTACAACAAAGCCTTTTTATAAGGAAAGATCTGCGGGTTTGAACCCGTGACCTCCTCCTCAACTTCCAGCATTTTCAACCAACACTTCACCAGCGCTTTTTGTTAAAGGATGTGGCTAGTATTGTTATAACTGGCTCGCGGGGATATGGGGGGGCAAATGCGCACCTAGCATTTCGTCCCACGCCCCAAACCCACCCTTAACCACATTCAAACCACTATAAAACCGTGTTTTTGGCATGGGTTTCAATACATAGAGAAGATCCAAGACCAGCACAGAGTAGGCATGCTTCTCGAGGTAGAATTGCATGCATTCAAAGGTGGTTTTGCACACATACCAAGATAGTTTTGGCATGCTTCCCGAGGTGGTTTTCTGCATAGTTCCTGATGTATGTACAACCATTAATGGGCATGATTCTCGAGGCAGGGATCCATATAATTCCATACGGTTGTAGGCAAAGGGTGTTCTCAATTTTCATGTTAAAGGAGGCCTCATGAAAACCTGGTCGAGTTTATACTCATTTTTTCTTGAAATTTTGACAGGAACTCAGTGGTGCAGTCTATTTCTAAATATGACTGATAGAATTCAAAAGTGTTTCCATAACACTCATTTTGTAATCTTTTGAAGACTTAATAAGATCGGTATTCCCATTGGAAGTGGCTCGAATACTATCCCAGGAGGGGGGAGCTCCGTTATCAGTTGTTGTCTTCATTTTATGATTTGCATATCTCTTTTCTTTACTTATGTGATTGATTTAAAGAATTAATATTACATCTTTTAAGCANGTGAGCTCCGTTATCAGTTGTTGTCTTCATTTTATGATTTGCATATCTCTTTTCTTTACTTATGTGATTGATTTAAAGAATTAATATTACATCTTTTAAGCATGTTTATGAGTAATTAACATATGAAATTTCACATGCAAATTAATGGTTTAAAAGATCCTGAATATTTTCAGATCATAGAGAGAATAAACCCAAGAATAAGACCAATAACTTCCTCTCTATAGTGAAGCTCCTCAGTCTCTATCAATTGTTCAGTTACTTGTGTCAGAGATATGTCTAAATGAGGGAGGTACCTCACTTATCTATACTCATCAAGTGAGTGACATCTTAACTTAACTAGGTCATCCTTTTACTCTAAAATAGAGCCGAATTACATAGGAATATTTAAAATAACATTTACAAAATACTTTTGTGGGTACTATTAACTCAACTTACAACACAAGTTTTACCTCAATATTTTTACATTACCAATTACATCAATGACGTCTCCCGAAGGAGTAATAATAAAAGTACAATAGAATTACAATAGAATATCTTCCAAAGTTACATTTACTTAACACTCCTTAATAAAGAAGATATTCTATAACATCAACAACAACAACAACAATTGTACAACTAACTGGTGAATCTATACATCATAGGAATTTTTGGAACAACAACATCATGCATCTGAAACATCAACATGGAACATCATCATCATCATCATCATGTGACTACTATAACATCATCATAATGGAACATTATCATCATCATATGGAGAATCATCATCATCAGGAGCAACATTATCACCATAATCATCTGATTGTTGGAACATCATCATCATCATACGAAACACCACCATCAACATCAACATGTGACTACTGGAACATCATCATACACAACATCATCATCATCAAAATTATTTTGGGACCTCTCTTTATCCTGTCGTACGATGTCATATAGAGGCTTATCATCCCGTCGTAGGATGTCCTATCTAAACTCATTGTTATCCACTAAATTGCACTTAGGGGATTTTATCTAGTGAGCCACCAAGGATCAGAACAATCATTGTTCTTACTCAGTGCTCGGGAAGTTACATGGTTTCATCAGGGCCAGTTGTGGTCCTTTTTTGCATGTTCAAACCCCGTTGGGGAATTGTAATAAGTGACATAGGATGATAGTTTATTTTTTTTAAAGGCTTGGCCTTCTTAGGACTTGGTCATCAATGTCATCATCCTTGACTATTTTTTCCCTCGTCAATTATGTGACGCTTTTTAAAGCGACATATAATTTTTTAGTTTTTCACTCAAAATCCTCCAAAGCCGAGATGGTGAAATTGGTGATTATGTCTTAAAAGGCTATTAAATACTAGGGTCTATATATTATACCATGCTAGTCATAGTCCCAAAGTTTAGTGGACATCCGCTAATTCTTTCATAGGATTTTTTAATATTTAGTTTTTTAATACAATCATCGATAAGGTGTATTTTAATTGTAAAAGTTCAAAACATCATAAAGTTGGGCCCAGGAAGCCAATTTGGTCATGAGGGTGCTCATTTTTGGACCCAGATCCCCCTCTAAACCCCTAGACCTACTTTTGAGAGTCAAATTAGTAATTTTCAATTATTAATTTTGATTTTCTCTCCAAAATATCTCAGTGGGTCAAATAAATGGGAAAATTGGAGAAAATCCAGTTCATAAATCAAAGCCAGCTTGTCTGGGAATTGTCTCTGAGGTGTCAAAGTTGTTGTGAATATTTTATGGGGAAATTATAAGCATAGAGGAGGATCTTGTATCATCAGGGGAGGAGCTCCAACTCACCTCCACCAAAGGGGGGCGCGTTCTCTCATGGAGGGTGTAGCTTGCCACATGGAAGAAGTAGTTAGAGGAGGTGGAGGATTCCCAAAACAAGTGGGATACCTCATGAGAGGTGGAATCCTCCTCTCCCATGAGTCCAAACTTCCTCCCACATTTTTCTCAACCACCAGAGCCACCTCCTCATTGGGAATTACACCCCCTTGGGGTTTGAGCTCTATTTTTGCTATAAAGGAAAGAATTTTCTCCTCATTCAGAAGGATGTATTGAACCTATAACGATTGTACTTTTTTATGATATTTTTGTAATAATGATTGAAGGATTTGGAGTCTAGTCTGTGGCATTGCATTGTGAGCTTGTGACTTGGTTAAATTTGAGGTGAAATCGGTTGAATCTCATGCTTTATTTTTTATCAGATGATGTGTTTAAATCTAGTTGAATTTTAATAAGTATTTTTTGATGTCAATTTACTTATTTTAATTTCATTATCAGAATTTTGTAGGAGCAATAGACTGTAGTTTGTTATACTTATGTTCTCCTATTTTTTTGATTGATAAGATTGACTAGATCTAACCTAGTTTGTATGAGAAATTGTCTAGGTTTTGAAGGTTCGTCTTAGGTAGAAGAGGCTTGGAGATAGGTTTAATCCACTTCTCTTTTACAATATATATATATATATATTTTTATTAACATCTTTATTTTTCATAGCCCTCTCTCCTTCATTTCTTTCAAGCAATGTCTTGGGAATCTCACTCCTCTTCTCTAAAAATTTCAATCTTTCTTCTTGGTTACAGTTACTTGATGTTTAATAAAATTAGCTAGATCAATATGATATATGAAATCTGAATTTAATTAGGAATATATATCAAATCTAGGTTCCTTTTAAAAGCTTCATCTTGAACTAGATTCGATATAGTCTCTAAAAGTCTTATTTTCAATAAAAAATTTACAATTTTTCGAGCATTTTAAGTAGTGTATATTATGTTTTTATTTTGATTAATTTGTAACATTTTAACATATTTAACTCGTTGGTTTTTAGCAGGTTTTGAGAAAATGAGGAGGACATACTACTCAAATTTCGAGTTTCGGGTCACATGGGACATCAAAAACTCCATCCTCCATCCCTTTTCTTCTTTCATTTTCTCTCTCGACAGTATTGTAAGCATTTTGATCCTTTTCAAGGATCAAAGTGAAATCATAATTCATATTTTCATCATATTGTGAATTCAATAAAAATAAATCAAGTGGGATACATAGCACCCCCACTCCATCCCCCGTAGGGGGGATTCATAGTCTCCTTCATGGTTTGCATTTTACTAATAAACACATGCACACACTCTACATTCTAGAAAGGTTGTATAGTTTAGTTTTTTTCTTTGATTTCATCTTTAAATTTCATACCCGACTCGTTTCCATGAAGTATGCTCTCGCCACCAACCAAAGGAGTTTTGTCAATTCTTGGTGGATGATTAGAAAGTGACACATAGCCGCAGTTTAATCTGTCATCACTATATTTGATTTTACAAAGACCCTTGCTTCATCAAATTGGAATAAACATTTTTTCATAAATTCGTGTACTTATTTCCCTCTGCGGGATTTTCCTGGTCGTTGGGGAATCCAAAGTGGTTTTTGACACTCTCTAAATTCTACACGTTAGTCTAATAATCCATTAATAAAATCAACTCCCCAAAAACATTACAAAGATCCACGATAGTTGACATACGTGGGGAAATATATCAAAGGAAGCGGGAACCATTAAGTAGCAACCTCGAGATATAGTCAGACTACATCCTTGTCGGTGTAGTGTTGGACACTTTCTCAGAGACTCTGATTCAGCCCACGTTTCTGAGTGAGGAACCACTTTAGCCATCTTCCGGACATATTCTCGGTACTTTTAGTATATCAAGAATCACCTTCGCGTAACTCAACTCATATTTTAATAATTAAAACTGACCAAGACACATTGCAAAACATTTCATTTCAATAGCATTATTTTACTTTGACTCCATTGGCACTAATTTGATTCACCTTTATTTCAATTTGCTTATGTGTTGATGTTATGCTGCTAGACTATTGATTTAAATTTGAAAACAATCT
The DNA here is from genome assembly GCA_001517045.1 of Pseudotsuga menziesii. Lineage (NCBI taxonomy): Eukaryota > Viridiplantae > Streptophyta > Pinopsida > Pinales > Pinaceae > Pseudotsuga > Pseudotsuga menziesii. Next base: position 616,517 of record LPNX010921678.1, read on the forward strand.
TGTATCGGTAATTTTACTTCAAAAAACTCCTAAAAAACTTACTTCCATCATTAACAACTAAAACTTAAGATCCTTAGACAACTCTTTCTTAGGGACCACCCCGCTTGGCTTCATTAGGAGTTTTTCCTGAATGAAGGAGTCAAGATCAAGTGACAGTACTTAACTCGATACTTTCCCTCAAGTACACACCTAGAAACTTGAATATTTCTGTTGCGCTTAACCCCCATGTGTGTGAAAGGCGGAAACACTCATCATCCTGCCGCAGGATGAGAGGATCTTACCACCCCGTCACAGCGCAGTCCATCTAATATCATCATCTCGTCATAGGATGAGAGCGTCTTACCATATTGGGAGCTCCCTTTATCCCATTGTGGGATGTCTTAGTGAGTATTACCATCACGTCAAAGGATGTCCCATCTAATATCATCATCCCTTCGCAGGATGAGAGGATCCTACCACCTTAACATAGGGTGTTAGAAGTGTCAGTCACTGGACAAGAACTTAGTCAGCATGGTTATGTCCTAGACAAGTCATCATGGCTCTCACTTCTACCAAGTCATCATGGCACATATGCTACTAAGTTATCTTGGCACATGTTGTTGCCAAATCCTCATGGCACACACTGCTCCCTATGTCATGGAGGTCATTTTGATGTCAAGTCCATCTGACAATCTAGCCAAGTCATCATAGAATTGTTTGCATCATCCTTCTTCATCTTCTGGAACACATTACTCCCTTCGTCACGGAGGTAATATTAATGTCAATTCCATCTAAAAATATGACCAAGTCATCATGGCATTGACTGCATCATCCTTCTTCAGCTTCTGGAACACACTGCTCCCTTTGTCACGGAGATCATATTGATGTCAAGTCCATTTGACAATATTTAATACAATCATGTGAGGTGTAGGATAATTGGAATGCTTGTCTTCAACCTTGTAGCAATGGTTGAAGTATTATTCAATGAGTCTTCATCACACTATCTTTCCTACAAGTTAAATTCAAATGTATGATTAGTATCATAATGATAATTTTAATGTATACAGCTACCATAAATCACACTTGCATGAACAATATCATATAAATTTTCTCATAACTTAAATAATAATAATAAAAGCTTATCGTGTATGTTTGGTATACTCCTTCTTAATTTTGACCAAGTTTTTCTTATGCTTTGATTTTGTCTTCATCTCCCTTTGGATCTGCAACTTCTCTTTTGACATAGTCTTCCAAGTCATGCTCTTATACTATGAGAATCACTCAAAAATATTGGTTCAACTGGATGCTTGCTTCAATGATTTTCTAGAAGACTGCTTCTAGGGAACCTAGTGTTTAATAGAGAATCCCTAATTTTTCAAAATGGTGTCTTTCAGATCTGATTAGATAAAAATATGTTCCTCCTCAAGGAGATCTAAGCAATATACTCCTTTTCCCAAATATGTGGACATAACTGCAAAATATTTGATGCCCCAGTTTCCTCAATTTCTTCTATTCAATTGTCCAACCTTAAATCTTATGTATCTCTGAAATTTTTGTCTCCTCAAGGTCTTAAACTTTTTCCTGGTATAGTTTGTTTTGTCCTTTGTCCAATCCCATGGGTTAGAACAATATCAGATTCACCAATTAGAACTTATGGTAAGTTTTCCAAGGTGACACATTTATGGACTAGTTCAGTATAACGAACTTGTACTTACTTCCATGTGTCACTATTTCAACTTAGGGTTTTGAAACTCACACCAGAAAAACTACAGTTCATACTCTTTCTATAACATCTTACGAAATTCTATTTGGATATTCCTATCCCGAGATATAGCCTTTCTACCTATATCACTTGTTTAAGACTTAATGCTGGAAGAGGCTAGAACCCTATTTTAGAGGGATCATATCTCTTGAAGTACAATGAAACTAAATTTGAAACTCATACATAAGGTATATCAAAATCTCATATTCGGCATATCTTAGATTCATCTTTCTATCCTTCACCAAAGTTGAGTTATAGCGAAAATTCTCAGATGGATAGATTTTTCTTTCTAGGGTTTCAAGCACAAATCCCTAATTTGTAGCAGTGTCACTGCTGCACAAAGACTTCGTTTGGGGTAGCTATGATACCATGTTAAGTTTTTAATGGTTATACAATAACTTTAGATATTTATCATCATAACCATATGCAATAGGATCACTTAAAGAAAGGCAAGCACAACAAGACAAAAGAACACAGATATTTATCCTAGGAAACCCTCATGGGGGAGAAAACCCAGCAAAACTTCCTCAATATATAATTCGACCAAGTACAATGAACAAACCCAAGAATAATACCAACAACTTCCTCTATCCAGTGAACCTCCTCACTCTCTCTCTCTCTTGTGCACTTACTTTTGTGATAGATATGTCTAAATGAGGTAGGCACCTCACCTATTTATAATTAACTTGACTAGGTCGGCCTGTTGCTCTAAAACGGGGACGACCTACCCAGGAAGACTCAAAATAAAATTTATATAATAATTTTGTGGGTACTATTGACCCAACTTACAACATAGGTTTTACCTCAAGACTTTTACATGACCAATTACATCAAGGACATCCCCCAAAGGAGGAATAATAAAATTACAATAAAAGTACAATAGAGTATCTTCTGAAGTTACATTTCTTTAACAAGATTATCATTGGTGCCCGTCGTGGGGCTTGAAATATTACATGAGCTACGAGTTGGATATTTTATTAGAGTTGTGAGTTGTGAACTATTTCTTGATTTGTGAGTTGTAAACATCTATCTGGACAAATACATGCAGGAGTCGAGGGATATATACATGGAGACTCGTAGGCTACAATCTACCTACACCCTCTTCAACAATATTGATTGGAGTGACCTGTGTTTTCTCAATAATTAGGGTACATATTAATGTAAATTCCTTTATGTGAGCACATTGGTCAATTATTTATGCATTAAATTTTGACTAGATAATACTTTAGGGAAGATGACAAAAGTGCCTATTGCTTAGTGCACAGGTTTTGTATTGTTGGTGAAAATCCTCTGGTGTTGCATATTGTCTCCAATGTTGATCGTTGAAACACAAACTATTACAATGGTGACATATTTTGAAGTTCTTGAGGCCCTTTGCATTATGTTTAGTTGAAGACTTGTATCATTATTTTAGGTTGGTATCATTTTTTCCTTGGGAGTGTATCATTAATGTCTTGAGAACATTTATTAATTGCACATTGTAAGCATTGTATTAATTTACAAAGATTTTAATGTACCATATTGAAATAATACATTGTAAAAGGTGATAGAGACATACGTACACCTACTTTTTGTTTCCCAAACACTATTAAATTGCAACTGACAGTTGCAAAACATGCATTATTTTGCATCTAAAATTGGAGTAGTAGAGACCATTTGCTTTGATCAAAAAGCAAAGAACCGGTCAAAAGTCTCTTCCAAGGGAGAGAACAACAAAAGAGGACAAGAAAGAAAGAAAAATTAGAGGCAAGGCGGGCATGAACATACTCAGACAAAAGACTAGACTTATCATCTAAGCAATGTGGGAGGAATGGAAATGAAGCACATCGGTGTTGGTCCCATTGGGACTCCATTAAAGTAAAACATAACCAAAATAAAGAAGACAAAAGTAAGAGTCAAGAGGCTGGTAAAGCTTCTGAATCTGCTCATTGTATTGTTGCAAATTGTAATATTGGAACAAATGAATTACATCATCTTTGTCTTACAAAGATGCTTGGATTCTTGATACTATCGCAACATCCCACATGACATTTAGAAAATATTGTTTTGAAGAATTGAATGACAATGTAGATGGAATACTGTATTTTGCAAACAAATCTAGCCTCAAACTACCTAGATTCCCTAACTTTATATTACATAATGTTCTTTGTCTTCTAAAGTCGCAAAGAAGCATGTTGTCCTTGGTGCAGATTGAATGACATGGCCATTCCATCCACATGTTCGATGGAATAGTAGAGATAAGAAATTCCTTTGACGACCAGGTCATCATGACTAGATATAAAGTAGGAAAATTGTTGAAGCTAAAGGGATCATCTACAAGAGCTCATAAGTTTTCCTACCTCTCTCAACATGAAGAAGGTAATATGTCATCCAACCTATAATTGCATGATAGATATGGTCATATAAATTATAACGGCATTTGATTGTTGAGAAAGAATAGTGTTTCTAGTTTTCCCACCATTCTTGAGAAGATCAACAAATGTAATGCATGCATAGTGAGCAAACATAGTAAATTTTCATTTCAAGAGTCAAAACTAAGAGCATGTAAAAAGTTAGAGTTGATTCATTATGATCTATGTGGCCCCATAATTATTTCTTTTTCCAATGGTAATAGATATCTCAGGACATTTGTTGATTACTACACCAAAATGTGTTGGGTATACTCGTTGAAGAAAATCTGTAAAGCATTTCAAACATTCAAAAAATTTCATGCATGGATAGAAAATTAAGCACAATCTCATATGGGAACACTTCATACAGATAATGGAAAAGAATATGTTTCTAATGATTTTCAAGACTATCTTCGTCAACATAGGATTGGACATCAAACTAGTTCCTTACAAGCCTCAACAAAATGGGGTGGTCGAAAGAATGAATAGAACCATCATGAATATGGTACGCTCTATGATGTTTTTCAAGAATGTCAAAAATGGTGTTTTGGGGTTATGTAGTGCTATGTGCAGTCTATTTGAGAAATATAAGTCCATATCACGCTCTTGAAAACAAGACTCCACAAGAACTATGGTATGGCCACATACCTTTGGCGAGGCATCTCAGGGTTTTTAGTTCCACCTACTATGCCTTGATACCAAAGGAGGAACGAGACAAGCTTGGTGCTCGAAATTGAAAATGCATTTCGCTAGGGTATTCAAACACCTCTAAGGCATATCATCTTTGCAATGAGGAAAACAAGAAGTTTGTTATTTCTAGAGATGTCATTTTTCTTGAAATTAATAAAAATGACTAGTCTATTTAAAGATAGCTTGATCGTCTAGAGAAATTTTCCCATGTAAAGACATATTATGAAGTTGATAGTGAAACTCCACATCTCGAAGGGGGGGTCCCTATCTTGGATCAATCTCTAGAATTTCCTTTTGAATCACCAACACCCCCTTGTGAAAAACTCATGAAGAAGAAGTGCCTACCACTTCACCTGAATAGGAGGCTCAATTGGATGAGGTTATTGAAAGAATTGGAAGATTGAATCTTGAAGAAAATGAAGCACCACTAGCTGATCAATCTGGGCCATCACAAAAAAAAATTGAAATGTTCCATAGAGACACTTGAAAGTGTGCATCCAGATGGAGTTGGAAAGATGGGGAAAAAGTTCAACCAAAAAAGAAGAAGAAGGAGAAGCATATAACTCAAGTGATGACATGGATGCCTCATTTGATTGTGAATTGAATTTATTTGCTAAATTTGAACCGACTTCTTTTGAAGAGGTTGTTGCTCATGATGAGTGGAAAGAGCCATGCATAATGAGTGTGATGCACTCATAAAGAATGGGACCTGGAAGCTAGTTGGAACCAGACTAATCGGTTGCAAGTGGGTATATAAAAAAAATACATATCAGATGGCTCACTTGAAAATCACAAGGAGAGGCTTGTGGAAAAAGGCTATGCACAAAAGGAAGGTATTGACTATGAAGAGATGTGCTCCCCCACAACAAAATGGGATACCATCCACAACTTATTGTATTTGGCTACATAGAATGGGTGGAAATTTCATCAGATGGATGTGAAAATAACTTTTTTGAATGTAGACTTAGAATATAATGTCTTCATCTATCAACCAGAAGGATTTGTTGTGAAAGGGCAAGAACATAAGGTATGTAAGCTCATGAAGTCATCGTATGACTTGAAACAAGCACCTTGCGCATCGTATGATAAGCTAATTGAGCATCTTCCGAAGTTAAATTTCAAGCATTATAATCTTGATGATGCAACACTATAGTAAAGAAAGTTGAAATATTTGTTGTGTATATTGTGGTGTATGTAGATGAGCTTTTGATGACAAGGAAAAATGAAAGTTATGTTGCATCCATAAAGAAAGATTTGAAGAAGGGATTTAAAATTATAGTTCTAGGACAACTTCATTACTACTTGGGAATGAAAGTGACTCACATCCTAAGTACATATTCATCTCCCATAAGAAGTATGTTGAAGAACTGTTGAACGGGTTTTGCATGACATAATGCAACCCTCTCTCCACTCCAATGGAACAAATGTTAAAGATCACATCAAATGAAGGAAAATAATTCAAGGATGCAACGAAGTATCGACAACTTGTGGGAAGCCTTATCTACCTTACCACCACCATACCAAATATTTCATATGTTGTTAGCATCCTTTCAAGGTTCATGCACAAACCTTGTGAAGGAAATTGGTATGTTGCTAAAATATTTTTAAGATACTTGAAGGGGACTCAAGACTTTGGACATGAGTACTCTAAGGTGGATGGCTACAAACTTATTGGGTACTTTGATTCAAAATTTGATGGTGACAAAGAGACAAGAGTTTCTACTTCTAGATACACAATGAGTCTTGGCTTAGCAACTATCTCCTGGAGATCAAGCAAATAGTCAGTTACAACAGATTCAACAATAGAGGTAGAATATGTGGTTGCTTTAGAAGCAACAAAAGAGAGTGTGTGGCTCAAGAAGATACTCAAATATTTGGAACTCCACTCCCTTATTGATCAACAACACTTCTTCAATCAAGTTGGCCAAAAATCCTAGACTCCATGATTGAACCAAGCACACCAACACGAAGTACCATTTGATTTGACATCATGTAGAGGCCAAGATAGTCCATCTACAATATTGTTCCACAAACAAGCAAATTGTAGACATCTTCACCAAAACACTTAGATGAGAAAAGTTTGAAAGGATTAGAAACATGCTTCGATTTACAAACACCCCTTCAGATTAAGGGGGGATGTTAGAAACCTAATTCAAAAGGATTGAGGTTTTATAAATAATGTAAATAATTATTTAATAGGAAGATGAATTCCAATGGACCTCTTAACAGTTGAAGCCAAAGGTCACCTCCTCACGTATAAAATAACCATTCTTGTTCAATGAAATTCAAGGAATTCAGGAGTTATTCTTTGACATATACAATGGGGTTGGTCCCCCTTAATGTAAATGGTTAAGTAGTTTTCCTACCGGTAAAATCTAACTACCTTAATTTTATAGTAATTAATTGTTATTATATTAATCACTTATATGAACATGACTTTATTACATTATTAAAATTTTATATTCTAACAATCTAGAAATTGTGTACAATAGTATTAAAAACCATATAATATATATTTTTACAAAGAACTTATGAAGAATGAGATTTAATTATTTAGAAACAAACTTGGATTTCAACAGATGTACTTTTTAAAGGAGATTAATAGAAAATGCAACGTTTGTGTTGGAAGGTCATATATATATATATTCATGAATTATTGAGTCTAAATAGTGTGTGTGTCCACAAGTGTGTTGCACGAAAAATTTTAAGGATCTATAATTTTCTTAAAAGGTAGAAACCTTAGAGAATTTTACAAATTCTTAAATTTCCAACGATAAAACATTTGACGATATTTTTATCAAAGTATTCAAATTTCTATACATTTTATATAGGTTATCGACAAATTTGACGATGTTTAGAGTAAAAAAAATATCTTAGGGAATTTGGGCGAAACATTTAAAAATAATACAATTGACGAATCTTTTTTTAAAACAACCTCGAAAATTAACTCATAGATTAAATTTTGCCCTTAAAATTTTCCATGGTGTGCTGATAGACTTTACTAAGTATGTGTAAATACACAAATGACACATATGTCACAAAGAGTTACATTTTAAATTAGTATCCAAAATCTTGTAAAGTGGCATTTGACTACATGGATTGTTAATATCTAAAACTCTTTCCATGTGAATGAGAAAGCATTGCATTTTGTGTGTGACATCTTAAGTATACAATAGCTCTTTATGAGTTAAATGCCATTGCTTTTTTATACCTACCTTAGTATTCAATTATTGGTCAAACAATTTTGACTTTTAATTACTTTCTACAAATAAAAATATTAATAACTTTATAAAGTTTTGTAAAAATAATATATTAAATTAAATATTATTAATATTTTTAAAAAAATATAAAAATATATATTTACGTCAAAAGCGTTAAACAACAGAGACGGTAGTCTCTAGATTCCTCGTCGCTCCATCTAATCCCGTTCTGACACACATCCTAGTTATTGGAAAGTGGCGGTTAGACAGGTGTCTCACATGTTTGGACAGTTCTTTTGTTAACTCTAGTAAATTCATTGGCTTATTATCTTTGATTGGTATTTGAGAGTTCGTCTTGTGCGTGTTCGGGAAGTTGGACAGGTGACTGTTGTGGTTTGATAGGGGTTGTTGTTAACTAGGTTTCATGTTTTGACAGTGTTATGTTATCTGAGTTTTGAATGCCTACTTATTGCCTATGTTTGCATTTCCTGCGTGTTTTCAGGTGATTGGACATGTGTATTGTGTATTTTGACAAGGGCTCTATTAACTAGGTGTCAATGCAATTGAGTTTTGTGTTTTGACAAGGTTCTGTTAACTGGGTTTTGGTTGCCTACTTATTACCTCTGTTTGTTGATTGAGGGTTCATCCTGCACGTGTTTGGGAAGTTGAAGAGGTGTATTGTGTCTTTTAATAGGGGGTCTATTAACTGGGTGTCGATGTAGGCTTGTTACCTACATTTTTTGCTCGAGGGTTGGTCCTGAGTGTGTTTGCGAAGTTGGAAAGGTGTCTAGCGTGTATTGACAAGGTATTTGTTAGATGGGTTTTTGAAGCAAGTTTATTAGCTCCATTTGTTGCTTGATGGTCTGTCCTATACGTGTTCAGGAATTTGGACAGGTGTCTTGGGTGTTTTGACAATGGTCATGTTAACTGGTTTTTGTTGCAAAGCCGAACTGATACCCTTCCAGCTTTAGGATTGACAGGTGTCTTGGGTTTTTTGTGGACAGGTAGGTTGTGTGTTTTGACTGGATTTTTAATTGTGTCCCTAAACGGTCGGCCCTGCGCATGAATGGATTGATGGGCTTGTGTCCTGACATATTTGTGCATGCATGTTTGGTGGTCAATTTCATTTTTTAATTGACAAGCCAATATTTTCTAGCATTGTCCTTCACTGCAATTCATTTCTTTGCAAATTGGGTATACCCTTTGTGAAGGTTTCATGCCGAGGGTTTTGAGAAGGTTTCACGTTGAGGGATTTTCATCCAAGTGCCTTGGGTTTACGCTTAAGGTTTGTGGGGTCAATTTAGTCGCAGTGTTGTTTCACTGTCACTTGGGTCGATGAAGAACACTTTGTCGATGTCCCTTCATCGACATGAATGCTCTCTGTCAATTCTTCATCAATGCATTGTTGCTCCATTAATGTAGGAAAGGTGGTCGTTTCGTTCAGACATGGGCCTATTTCTTAATTGCGGCTTATCTTATGAGGATTTGGAAGATCTTGTCAGAATTTTTGGTTTACCGGGTTTGTTGCTGCACTGCTTTTGCTTTGCACATTTATACAAAGTTTTAGGTAACCAATATTTGTTACCGTTTGGCTTTGGTTTTCTTGTATTTCTTTTGTTGGTCTCTGTTTACACTAGAGGGTTTGCAACGGAGGTTTTTCCCCTTGTTCAAATTCATAGGTATTACTTGACCCTACTTAATTGTTTTTTGACATTCATTGTGCTAGCAAAATATTTGCTTCGTATATATGTGGCTTTGATTTGAGTTTGCTTTTGCAATAGGAAATTTAATCCTGAATATTTTAATCTTAGTATTTAATTACAAGTTACTTAGCTATGATTTATGTAATGTTTATAATTATTTTAAAATAAATATACATTATCTTGCATACATTTGATAGTGGAATGATTGCTGGTGTGAATTACTATATATTTATTGTTAAATTGAGGGTTTCATTTTGCAAATTATTTGTAAATTTTATTTTGAAATGGGTAAGAGTAGTTCTTAAATGTGGTATTTAGTCTACCAGGGGCAACTCTACTTATCTTGCATACATTTGACAGTGGAATGGTTGTTGGTGTGAATTACTATATGTTTATTGTCAAATTGAGGGTTTCATTTTGCAAATTGTTTGTAAATGTTATTTTGGCATGGGTAAGAGTAGTTCTAAAACGTAGTATTTAGTCTACAGGGGAAAACCTTCTTTTCTGGAATATAGATTAATCCTATAGTTGAATTAATCTCTTGAATTGTTGTTGCAATTTTGTTGGACCTTTTATTGCTTTCTTTAGAACAGATGTCTGCTTCTGAAAATAATTTTGCGTTTAACGAAAAAGTGAAGGACAATGCCAAGAAAAATTGGGTTGTCAATCCAGGCATGTGCCAAAAAAATGAAATTGACCACCAAACATGCATGAAAACAATCTGCCAATCCACGTATGGATTGACATATTTATGGATGTCCTACCAAGAATAATCAATCCCATATGACCTAATAACACAGAACATGTTTGGAATGAAGTTATGAAGGATAGATTTATGAATGGAAATTTATGAATGTTGTAACAATTTATAAAGCTAAATGAAAACGCTTTTACATTTAAGCAATTGAACCTTCTAAATATATATTTGGCCACTTTGCTTTGACTGCCAAATGAGAATAACTACATTCCAAACATGTTCCATGTAATTAGGACATATGGGATTAATTAATCTCGTTAGCACATCGATAAATCTCATGACGTATCCTCAATCAACAAACAAAGGTAATAAGCAGGCATTCAAAACCCACTTAACATAACCCTGTCAAAACACAAAACCCAGCTGCATTGACACCCAATTAAAAGAGCCCATGTAAAAAGACTCAATACACCTATCCAACTACCTAAACATGCACAGGATGGACCCTCAACTTGCTTCGGCATCCAAAACATCCTTGATCCATGCTACCCATTTTCTCAATTATAGAATTGCATCAGTTGTGCACAAAAACAAGTTGATATTGGATTGGGTTGTCAACCCATATTTCTCCATGCTTGACTGTGCAAACCTTTACAAGTAAATATCAACATGCTTTCCATGTCTTCACTAATGCAATTAGCAGAATATTTGTAAACATTTGCAGTTAAAACTGTGTTCTATCACCTTTCCTTCAATGTTCAATTTCTTTAGCAAACATATGGTCTTTAAAAGTTCCTTCCACATCCAAATTTTGCTCCATCCATGCAACCCATATGAGATAGAGATGTGAATCTAGATTTATGCATGCTTAATTGTGGAAAACTTCTAAATTAAAGATCAACATGATTTCCATGTGTTGACTAATGAAATTAGCAACAGGTTTTTTTTGGGCAAATAAGAAACCCACAATGAGATTACAAAGTAATGCTACATCATAACCCAGCTAACAAACAACCCTCCCAATTTGCATTTCCATTGTAAATTGTTCATATTCCATGTGTTATAAAAATAATATTTTTTAACTCTTGAAGTTCTATCTACTTGCTTACCAGTCAACAATTTTTTCTCTTCGGGCCCTAAATATCAACATGATTCCATGCTTTGAATAATGAAATTAGTAGCAACTCCTGTCAAACCACGCAACACACCTAACCAACTTCCCAAACATGTGTAGGACGGACCTCAAGTAGCAAACAGAGGTAATAAGCATCCATAGAAACCCACTTAACATATTCCTTTTCAAAACACGTAATACACCTGTCCAATTTCCCAAACATGCATAGTACAAACTCTTAAGTAGAAAATGAAGGAACTAATCCAGCTTATTTACTGGAGTAAATAAAACACTAGTCCAACTACCCGAGACACCTATCAAATCATCATTTTCCATTAAATAAAACATATGTCCAAATTCATTTTTTGAGCAACAAGGAACCATGTTCCTCTCTTTTCAAGACCTTTTTTATTTATAACTTTCTAGAAAATTTGTTCTATGTAGTGAGTACATTTGCCATAAACGTCATTTGTTGGCTTTCAAATCTAGGTGTGTGCAACAAAATATAGAAGAGTAATTTAGTATCATGACTAGCTTACAAATTAACGACCAAATGGGGCTTGTTGATTGAGTTTGTATGTCAACCATGTTTTTATAAATAGAAGAGTAATAAGAAGAAGGAAACACCAAACCCACGTAGTCGGTCAAATGCCACTTATGTCAACTCCAACAATGAATATTAAAAGTTCATTTCTGTAGAAATGTATGACACAAGTTAGCTCCAGCAAGGAAATACAAGCATAGGTTGGCCCTAAACTATGTAATAATACATATTTATGAGAACCTAAATTAAATTCAAGGGAGAAAACCCCTAATATTCCAGGGGAACACAATTTCCAAAACACTTTTTGCCTCTTATATGAGAAAGAGGATCAAAACAACACTCACATTTATGCATACCTTTAACAAGATGAAGATCCTAACACACATTCTGATGTCAATCTATCGTGTTTCCTTTTCCATTTATTTATCTCTGTAATTCATTCCATGTCCATCTACAAAACACCCACAATATTAGCCATGCCTCAAATGGGAAAAACAAATATACTTTGCATAAACCCTAAGCAAGGAAATTGCTATCTTAGAAGCTTTCTAGACTACAAACCTTGACAGACATCGGATTACGAGTTGAAGGGAGAAAAGAGGACCAGATATCACAGGACCCATCTTCTATGGGGGGTTCTAGTTTTGCACTGGGAAAATGATCATGTGGAAACCGTTAGGGTCAGGAATGCGCACATTCCTCCATCGCTCATTAATGAGGCCTACAATGGTTGTTCTTCTCTTGCGGAACAAAGGAGGTTGAACACCTTTGTTTGCGATCATTCCATTTCTCCTAGCCAAATCAAAGCTAAATCCAGCTTCAGAATGAAGCTTGATCACAGTATTCATCAATGGATTCGTGAATGGAAACATAATCCTTGTAAACAAAAAAACACACACCATCAAAGTAGTTAATTAATATCATGCATAAACCTAAGAAAAAAAATGATTTTCAAAAAATACAAGCTTTCAAACCTAAAAATTATAGACTGGGAATACCCTGCAAGTTCCAGAAATCAGAGGGATTTCTTTGTAAATTGACACTTTCCAAACCTAAGTCACAACAAAGGGGAAAGAGAAATCTGCCACTTGGGTTTTTTATTTTTTTATGGCAAGCTGAAAATGGTGAGAAAAAAACAACAAAAACCAGAATGAGTATACCCTACATGCTCCAGAAATCAAATGGGAATTCTTTGCAATTTGACCCCTTACAAACCCTAAATCATGACAAAGGGCACAAATAAATATGACACTTTGAATGACTACATATGACAAGTGGACAACATCTTAATCTTGAGGCCAATGAATATATATATAGGTATCGATGCAAAACTAATCCAAATGAATCTTTTGCAATGCATAAAACCCAAATCAACTGCAAAGTAGAGTTCTCCATAAAGATGCAAAATGAACTCTACGAGTGCAAGTCCTGCCTACTTGCTTAGGAAGTCAAAAAAATGTTTACTTAAGCCCCTTGGTATCAACATGTTTTCCATGTTTTGACTAATGAAATTCTTGGCAATTTTTTGATACCTCTGATGGGAAGCCACGCTCGTTTACCAAATAAGGTGTCATCAAAATGTCGCTCTCCATATTGTCAAGGAATTTTGGAAACCTAATCTCAATTGCTTCATCCAAATGTTTCATACGTGTTTAACCTTAATAAGAAGTATATAACTTCCCTTTAAAGCATCTGATATGTCTTCCTCATGAGCAAAATAGTGCTTGCCCTTATCATTATTTGCTTAGAGATCTGTCAAAAATTCTTTGTTTCACTATCAATTTACGGAATATGCTTGCATCAAAACCCAATGGCCCTTTTAAGGCTGTGCTTAAAACACCATCCAAAACAAGAGAAAAATGTTTCCAAAATCCATTGCTCAGCTTGTCAATTGTGAAACTTATATGATTGAAAATCACTCCACTTGCATTTCACAAAAAAAACCTTTTCACATCAAGGCTTTTAAGCGCATCACAAATTATTTCATATTCTTTTATCTCAAGAAAATACATGCAATTTAAAATATTTTTTTGCAATTAATGAATTTTCCAATAGGATTTTCCTTCAAAATCACCTTATATGTCTTTCACAAATTAAAATAGTTATTGTCCTTATCATTGTTTGCTTCAATAATGTCCAAGTTTCATGCTTTCCTAGAGTATAGGTTCATCCTTATGCATGTAAGATCGAAAAAATCCTCATAAGATAAGCCACAATAAAGAATGAATGTCATGTTTGAACAAAACAACCAACGTTCTTCATTTATAGATCAACGATGCATTTATGGAGCATTGAGGGAGACCCTTCATGTCTATAAAGGGAAATCCGCAATGTGTTATTCATCAACCTTAAAATCCTGTCAAAACACGAAACCCAATTAACATCAACCCCTATTAAACCATGCGGCCCACCTCTCCAACTTACCAAGCACATGCAAGGAAAAAACCTCAAGAAACAAACGTCTTTGTTGTAAGCCTGCTTATTTACCTGAGTTAACAATACAGTTGTCCAAACACACGAGACATATGTCCAACCTCCATTTTCCAATAACCAAGACATGTGTCGGCATGCAATTCAATGAAGCAACAAGCAATCTTAAGATTGTCGCCTCCATTGTTTATCCACAAACCCTAACCATAAAACAAACCACTTGGAAACAAGTTGAATACTTGAAAGCCCTCCGCATGAAACCTTCACAAAAATCCTTGAGGTGAAACCTTCACCTTTTTTCTCTCGTTACATAACTCCAAATATAGCCACTCTATTTAACTACAATCGACAATAGCCTATGTAAGGATTTATGTCACAAATCCACCTTAGCAACAAACAAATCATTACCATATAGAATCCTAAATATAGGGATGCTTAAACATATAAAAAGCATTTCACTATTCTGATGAAAACTATTGGGACCAGAAATGGCCCCTTTTTTACCATCCTTATCCACCTCTTTTTGGCTTATCCTACCCCATTGATCATGCTAAACAGATGTTTTTCCCTCACTCTGCTCCTCAAGTCACCAAGGTATGGTTGGTTATTGTCTTATTTTATTAATGCGTATGATTGTGGTAATTAAGGCTTTATATCTTTAAATATGCTAACATACGATGGTTTATAAAGGTATTTTGAGATATAGAGACTATAGGTATAGTGGGATTAACATGATAAGGAAAGGATGGACATTCATTGCTCAAGCTGATCACCATCCATCCTACCATTGCCCAAAGAATGCGGTCTCAATATATTCTTCCAGGCAAAGCTGTACGAGGATAGCTGCAACAGAATGCGACAGATTTGGAGGTCAACAGTGCGTTGCTGCTCGTGTATAGCTGTGATCTGAGAATATCATTATTTCTGGGTCAATTCACAGTTTCCCTATATTTCCTACTTTCATCCTACCACAGTTGTAACAATTGTTGTAATTTAGGGCGCCTGAAGATCAAAGATCTTCATGGCTGCCCAATAATAGGGATAGGATGTTATGATTCACATGGTATAAATATGGGGAACTATTCTAAGCCAGGGGTTGAACCCTTAACCAATTTATTGTATTAGCTGCGACTAAGGATTGTGTAATTGATCTGCCTTTTTAATACAAGGAGTTACTTCAGATCTAAGGGTTTTAACGTGTGTTATATCCAGCATCTCTGTGTGAAGGTTGGGCCCGCCTTCCCACAAGGATTGTTGAGTTAAATTAGGAATTTTAATTATTTTTTTGTGTGATGTTATGTTAATTTCATTTCTTCATAGGAAGCTATAACATTTATGGATTTACAGTGTGTTATTAATTGCATCTCTTGGAAAGTTGTAGTGGCATGGTGTGACAGTCGACTGTGTAGGTAATTATTCCTTATGCAACTGTGTGGTAGCTGTAACAGCTATGTTCATCCTTAGATCTTTTAATTGTGTTTCTATAAATCCTTGCAATTTGTTCCTTGCTTTTATGGTTGCAGAATTTCATTCCTGTACTTTGAATTCATAGAATAGTTGAACTCAATTCCTGTACTTTGAATTCCTAGATTAGCTGAACTCAATTCATGTCTTTTGGATTTCTAGAATAATCAGATCAAGATAGTTGGGTAAATCATTAGATGATTTGGTAAACAAGACTCCATTTTTCTACAAAAGTAATCTAGATGTGATTTCATGAATCTTTCAATTCTAGATTAAGAATAGTAGAAGGTAATTGTGATTGTATTCCTTAGACGATAAACTAGATTAAGTGGATTCGTGGGATCAACGTAGCTAAGCAGAGAATAGGATTGTTTATTTACAGCAACTTAGTGTTTAAGCATATACAGTGCATGATATCCTTGAAATAAAAGACTTCCCTGGGTTGACAATAAATATTGAACGCTCTGTATGTTAGCTGTAATTAACTTGCATATCGGGTGCCCAACAAAAACTTAACAATCTTAGGTTTTCTCCTATGCAATCTATCTAAGTTGTTACTATAATACTTATTTTCCCTGCCATATCTTTTAGGCAATGGGTTACTATGTCTATGTATTATAGATCTCAAAATAGACAATGATCCTAGGGTTTCACAGACACAACTAGAAAATAAAGTTTGTAGAACAAAAGTTTACATTTTGTTGACTATACCTTTTATGGATCGATCATTTGGAAAGAAAGAAAAATCCAATTGCACCAAACAAAGGTAATAATCCAATGCATTTACCGGAGTTAACAAAATAATTGTCCAAACATGCGAGGCAATTGTCCAACTGCCACTCCCAATCACCGGGACGTGTGTCAAAACGTGATTAGACGAAGAGACGAGGAATATAGAGACTACCATCTCCATTGTTTAACACAATCTCAAAATAGACAATATCCTTGGGTTTCAAAGGCACGACTAGAAAATAAATTTTGTACAACAAAAGTTTTCATTTTGTTGACCATACCTTTTATGGATGGGTCATTTGGGAAAAAAAAAAATCCAATGCAGTATAAAGTACTTTTTTTAGAATTATATTTTGCATCACAATGCAAATTTTTATTTTCACATATCATCTATAGTTATTCTTGCTATGTATAAACTTTTCTTTCTATTTGTGGATTTCAAATCCAATGACGATTGTCTTTCTTCATATCTATATTATGTATAGACATCTATTTGTTGTTTTGTCTTTTAATGGAATATAATAGTGTACATTCTTTAGGTGCCCACCATTAGTAATTTAACACACTTTACATATATGCATTTCCTTTCTCTATTCTCCCCTATAGAAGAAAAAAGCAATTATCAAAGCAAACCTGTTGAACCAAATTGCCTAACAAAAACTTTGAAATACTCATAAGTTAAGGTGCATTTAAGAAAAAGGCCCATGTTTGAACAAAATAACCAAACTTCTAACATTGATGTAACAATAATGCATTGATGGAGCATGCAGGGCAACCATTCAATTTGCTAAAGGGACATTGGCGATGTGTTCTTCATCAACCCAAACGACTATGAACAAACAAGCTACTTTAGAGACCCCACAAACCCTAATCATAGACACAATCCACTTGGAAACAAGTTCAAAACTAGAAACCCTTGTACATGATACCTTTGACAAATGTTCAGGTGAAACCTTCTCCTTCTTCTCTTGTTACAGAACTCCAAATATAATCACTCCATTTAAGTACAATCGACAATAATCTGTGTAAGGTTTTATGTCACATTCCACCTTACCGAAATTCCCATTGAAAAAAAAAACTCAATGCAAAGCTATAGAAATAGCAAGCAAAATTTTTTCTAACACAAGGATTTCCAAAAACAGTTAAGCAGGGTGAATGATACCTGCAAATGTGATCATGTGGCAAAACCTCTATTGCAAAACCTTTTTGTAAACAAAGACCAACAAAAGAAATACAAGCAAACCAAAGCCAAAGAAGTAGCAACTATTGGTTACCAGAGCCTTTGTATAAATGATGCAAAGTAGATGCGGTGCAAAAGCAAACCTAGTAAACCAAAATTTCTGGCAAGATATTCCAAATCCTCATAAGATAAGCCCCAATTAAGAAATAGGACCATGTTTAAACAAAACGACCATCCTTCTTGCATTGATGCAGCAACAATGCATTGATGAAGCCTTCACAGATATCATTGATGTCGATGAAGGGACATCGATGGTTTGTTCTTCATAGACTTGACTGGCAATGAATAAACAAGTGACCAGGCTTACCCTACAAACCTTGAGTGTAAACCCAAGGCACTTGGCTGAAAATCCCTCGTCATGAAACCTTCGTAAAAAAAAACATGCTTGAGCATATGTACATCGTTCAAATATTCTGATGAAGATGTACGAAATGTAGGTTCTTCTCATATGTAATTTATCTAAGATATTACAACAAACCTTCTTCTCCCTGCCATACCTTCCATCAAATGGGTTCCTATGTCTATGTATTATAGATCTCAAGATAGACAATGATCCTTAGGTTTCAAAGCCACAACTAGAAAAGCAAGTTTGTAGAACAAGAGTTTTCTTTTTGTTGACCATACATTTGATGGATAGATCATTTGGTAAAGAAAAAAAACAACTGCAAGGCATTATAAAGTACTCTTTCTAGAAACTACATTTTGCATCACAATGCAGATTTAGATTTGCACATATGATTTGTAGTTGTTTCTTGCTATGTATAAAATTTTCTTTCTATTTATGGATTTCAAACCCAATGACCATTGTTTATTTTCATATATATACTATATATAGACATCTATTTGTTGTATTTCCTTTAATGCAATATAATAGTGTAAATTCTTTAGATTAACACCATTAGTAATTTAACATGTTTTCTATAAATGCTTTCTTTAGGTCTTTCACATAAACGCCCATGAGTTGCTTTGCAGCATCATCAAATGCTACGACACCGTAAAGGTGTCTAGTCACATCCTCTAAGTCAACCTTTAGTATTTATCAGTAGTCACATTCAAGAAACTCCCCATCACATTTACCACAATGCCAAATGTTTCCAACTTTGTGGGAAAAAAATTTCATGAATTGTATGCCATCAACAAAAAGAGGGCATGCAAGGAAATGAAAGTCATCCATTTTAATAGTTGTGATGGTTGCACCAACATAATACCAAATTTCCTTTTCAGAGGGCTCGAGAGTTTGTAGCTCATTGACATTGATGGAACAACAATGCATTGATAGAGCATGCAGGCAAAGCATTGATGTTGATGAAGGGACATTAACAATGTGTTCTTGATCAACTCAAACGGGTGTGAATAAAGAAGCTACCTGAGAGACCCCACAAAACCCTATGCATAAACACAAACCACATGGAAACAAGCTATAAAGGCATCTGCATAAAAAAAAGAGGCAAAAACCTTAACATTAAACCTTTTTCTCCTCTTTTTTATTTCATGGCTACAAATATAGCCATCCTAAAACCCTAATATGTATAAGAATTTGTGTCACATTCCACATTAGCAACAAATAAATCATTACCATATAGCCATCCTGAATATATTCATGCTTGAAAATATACAAATGATTAAACTATTCATGCTTGAAAATATACAAATGATTAAACTATTCATGCTTGAAAATATACAAATGATTAAACTATTCTCAAATATAAGCTATCTAAGCTCTTACAACTAGCCTTCTCTTATTTGCCATACCTTTCATGCAATAACTTATTATGTCTATGTATTATAAATATCAAGGTAGACAATGACCCTCGGGTTTCAAAGCCACAAGTTGAAAATAAAGTTTGTACAACCAAGTAGTCATTAATTTACCATTTATGTATAGAAATCTCTTTCCTTTCTTGCTTTTCCCTCCATTTATGTACTTTACTAGAATCATTCCATATACTATAATGAATAATCACTTTACTCCAATGTAAATTATAGTCAATGTTTGGGCATCCATACACATCTTGGATACTATATATATGCGTTTTAGATAGTTAGATATCCAAGATATATTGTCATTGTTTGGCCATCGCATCGTGTGTTTTTTCCGATATTGTTTTCTTCCTTCAATGAGTATACAAATACTTACTTAGTCTCACTAATTATAATTCCAACTCTATTTACCTATGTTTTTTAAATATAGGGAAAAAAAACTAAACAACAATTATATGTATTAATGAATTCTCCCTCATGAGGTATATATCATTTGCAATTTTTCTTTTTTTTCTTTCATGCCCTATTTGATTCCACGGGAAATAACAACCATCACCTTATGGAGACTATGCTAACTGAAGATGTTATTTCATTCTTGCTCCATGGCGTTGTCAACCTTTTCCCACTGGTACAAGTTTTCACATTAAACCAAGTGAACTCGCCCAACTCATCAACTGTTCGGTTCCGAATTTCTATCTCAGATAGCCTTCACAAGCATGAGTCATTGCTTCCAATTATATATAATAGGCTTGCAGAAGATGGAAAACTAAAAGAAGGAACTATAATTAAAGTCACCCAATGTACATGCAACGTTGTTCATAATGTAACATATGTTTCATTTCCTCGGTATTTTTTTGCCACTTAATGGATTTTACACTCTTGATACATCAAATGTATTTTTTCCCTATTCCTCTCTAACGTACATCTTCTTACCAGGACTATCACATTGCATGAGCTTGAAGTTGTCACAGTGGATGCACCAATTATTTGAGAGCCTTCATCTTACCACTTAGCTATAGAATCTCCCTCGCAGAGTATTTCCTCACTTCCAGAGACCAGATTGCTTCAACCTTGCACCCCTTCACTCGTGAGCCCTAACTCAATAAATGCAAACCCTTCCTTAACTGCATCGGCTATCCCATTCACATCACTTACCTCTTCTAACAAATTTTGGAGCAATCAAGGTTGATTCATTGCCAAGACAAACATTCATGAATATAGAAATCAACAAGGGCCAGACAAAGTGTTTGATTTTGACCCTATTAATGCTTCACACGATGAAATACATATCTCTGCATTCAATGAATTGGAACTTTCCTTATACGACCAAATACAAGTAGGAGTGGTATACATAGTATCAAATGGCACAATCAAAGCATCCAATCCAACATACAACCATTTGAAAATCCATCATGAGATTTTCCTAGGTTCCTCCTCAACCATCCAACCATGCTTAGATGAATACCCCTTAATACCTTTACATTGCTTTCACTTTAAAACTATTCAAAACATCCAAACTATACCTGTCATCACCATGGTTGACCTTGTTGTACTTGTAGCTTTTGTTTCACTTGCATCAACTATACGAAAAAGGGATGGTTTAGAGAATGTACGACGCACAGTTGGACTCTAGGATATGCCAAGCTACAGCATTGACATAACACTTTAGGGAGAGAACTCCCAAATTGAAAGAGACCAACTTGCTATAATTCAAGGTTTAGATGCTCCTCTAGCTTTAGCAATCAAAGGCAGTCATGTTATAGAATTTAATGGGAAAATTGTTGGAACTATCTCGAACACAACTCTTTTTATAAACCCAAATATTAAAGAAACTTTCCTTCTCCAAGCATGGTTTCATGACAATGGATTCCAATCAGCCTCACCATCTTTGAGTTGAAAATTCAGTGCCTCTCATTCTGCTTCGCGCAAATGCATTACCATCAATGAGATACAAACTCTCGAGCCCTCTGAAAAGGAAATTTGGTAATCAGTTGTTGCAACCATCACAAATGTTAACATGGATGAATTTCATTTCCTTGCATGCCCTTTTTTTTATGGCATACAATGTATGAAAAACATTTCCCATAAAGTTGGAAACGTTTGGCATTGTGGTAAATGTGATGGGCAATTTCTTGAATGTGACTACCGATACATACTAAAGGTTGACTTGGAGGATGTGACTGGACACCTTTATGGTGTCGTAGAATTCGATGATGTCACAAACTAACTCATGGGTGTTTCTACGAAATACCTATGCCTCCTCTCAACTGAAGCAGCATCACTTGTTGAAATAGCCCGAAATATCTGCAACAAACAATTCCTTTTCACTCTTTCAGTTAGAACGGGGATCCACTCTTGTTGAAATATCTGCAACAAACAATTCCTTTTCACTCTTGTTGAAATAGCCCGAAATATCTGCAACAAACAATTCCTTTTCACTCTTTCAATTAGAATTTAATAGGAAAATTGTTGGAACTATCTCGAACACAACTCTTTTTATAAACCCAAATATTAAAGAAACTTTCCTTCTCCAAGCATGGTTTCATGACAATGGATTCCAATCAGCCTCGCCATCTTTGAGTTGAAAATTCAGTGCCTCTCATTCTGCTCCGCGCAAACACATTACCATCAATGAGATACAAACTCTCGAGCCCTCTGAAAAGGAAATTTGGTATTTAGTTGTTGCAACCATCACAAATGTTAACATGGATGAATTTCATTCCCTTGCGTGCCCTTTTTTTATGGCATACAATGTATGAAAAACATTTCCCATAAAGTTGGAAACGTTTGGCATTGTGGTAAATGTGATGGGCAGTTTCTTGAATGTGACTACCGATACATACTAAAGGTTGACTTGGAGGATGTGACTGGACACCTTTATGGTGTCGTAGAATTCGATGATGTCACAAACTAACTCATGGGTGTTTCTACGAAATACATATGCCTCCTCTCAACTGAAGCAGCATCACTTGTTGAAATAGCCCGAAATATCTACAACAAACAATTCCTTTTCACTCTTTCAGTTAGAACGGGGACCTTCTATGGAACTGCACACCTAAAGTTTGTAATTGTGATGCTTGAAGACATTTCATCGACAACTTCACTTGGTTCTCTTCCTTCATAAAACCTTTGTTGCTTTCCTCCTCGGACATCCAATTACAGAAATGCTTTCCACTCGATACTCAAGCATTCATTATCGTCTATAACAAAATGCCTCAATTCTCAAAGTTGTCCTTATTTCATGCTTCAACATAGAAGGGTCGATTTTTTACTCCATCAATAGTTTTCCCTTTTAGAAGTTCTAGCTTGCTTTCTCATACTTCCATTGTACAAACTATCGCATAACATTTTGAACTTAAATGGTAGATGCAACCTATATGGTCAATTTTGAATACAATACTCATTTACTTATATGTTTACTTATAAAATAAGTTCCTTAGTTCTCTTCTTTCTTAGAACAACTTTCCATACTTATGTACAAAACAGTTATTACTTTTACTATGTTTTTTTTTCATACATGTTTTGTCATACTAAACTTTTTTCTTTTATATTGTTGCTTCCTTACACTTATCAAGCTAGAACTTGAAAATTATATTTTCCCCTTAAATTTTACTTTTAACCTACATGGTTGGTTCCCAATATGCAATTACTTTATATTTCCTTTAAGTCTTGTGTTTCATATCCATATACTTTCCAATTAATACATATACAAAATGTGTACCTTCCATTAATGACACCTTCTAAGTCTTTAACAAGTTTACACTTTTCTTGTAGGCATCTTGCCCAACCATGACAATGAACAAGCCAATGCACGAAGAAGAATTGTATATGCACAAAACAAAAATAAAAACAACAAGACACAACGTCTATTTATAGAGCTGCTCGTCAAGCTATGGACATCTCTTCTTCATTTTCTTTTGGCCAACCTCCCACCACACCATCCCTTCCATCCCGCATGCTAAATCCATCCCATGCCCGCCTTAATGATGCACATCAACGCTTTCGTAAAAAAATGGACCAGCTACCTCACACGAATGTATGCTTGATTTGTAATGAAGCTTACCCTGGCATTGCAACAAAAATATTTCATGGTGCATATGCATGTTCTCGTTGCATTCTAGAAATAAAAGGCCATTTATTTTCATTGGCAAATAATATGGACTCGGGCATACAACCACATATCCTTGTAGTACTTACACAAGTTGAAGAAATGCTCATTTGTTGTGCTAACCCAATCCTCCAAGTCATGCATGCCCGTGGTGGTCAATATAAATATTATGGCCATACTATTTACTTCCCCCAATACATTTCCAATATTTCCACATCCATGCCCCATTTAATAACAAACCTTGACATCCTTATTGTTTGCAAATGCAACCCTACAAATGAACCATAAGAACTCTTTGTTAGTTAAACATGTGTTCTTGCTGCTCTTGAATACAAAATGGCTAATGATCTGTACTACAAGCATGTTCGAGTTAACCCAATTCCATTAGCTTCTTTTCCTCTTGTTTCGACATACATTTCACCATTTATTCACCATGTCAATAGCCATGATACACTATGTCATCAACAAATCTCATCCTCTACAATTCAACCACCAAATTCACTTGAACCCTATGAATTATAATCCTCCAACTTGATTTCAACACAAAATAAATTATAGAACTGAGCTTGAGGAAACTAGATGCTTCTTACGCATACCTGATATCCCACTACCACCTTCCATTGATTGGCCCCCTATAGGCATCTCCCCTATCAATGAGTACAACATAAGGCCTTCTTTCAATGGCCTTTCCAACCTTGTTTCCCACAGGTGTTGCAATGCTTAAACAACCACGCATTAATCAAGTTGAGATGAACGAATATGCACTTAAACTCACTCACTATCATGACAACAGATTTGCCCAACATCCTCGCTTCTGCTACTACATGTACAATCTCATTATGCAGCATTGAAGTCATGGTATTGCTTCTATTTGTGTCAAACATAACCTTGAAGATACACTCCCTCCCATAACACTTGATCTTGTGAACCAATTGCAAGACCTGCTTGAAGACAAAATCGTTGAAAGGGTCATGCGATTTGGGAATAGATTGCGTGGCACACATTTGTATTGGAACAAAAGTATAGTTGAACTCACAAATATCGTCAATCAACACGGTACGCTGACATTCTTCTTCACCCTTAGTGCAGCTTACACAAAATGGTCGGATCTGCATGCTTTGATGCCTACCCAACGCCTTGGCGGTTCACATCAACACCATCAATGGAATATTCACAACATCATATCCAATCCACATAATACATCACAATACATGCACAATAGATTCAAGATATTTCTTGAAGAGGTGCCTCAAAAAGGGATTCATATAACCAATTCTTGGTGTAGGTCTTTTACTATCTCTTCCTTCTTATCCTTCTCTTCATGTTTTTCACTTTAAAATATTTGTTTCTAATGTATTCATTTTTCTCCCATGTAGGTATGAATGGAAACATAGGGGATCCTCACACATTCATGGTTTTATTTGGTTGGCAGATACACCAAATATGGACACATTGGACTAGGAAGATGTTCATGCAGTTGAAGTTGCAAAACATTATTTCGACACATATGTTATAGCCTTTATTCCTCATACCAATCACTTGTCCACTTCTGGGTTACACAGCCTGCTACAAATGATCCATGCAATCTTGGATCACCATCAATACTTGCATCAAACTACTTGGTTGACTATGAAGAACTTGTAAATTGTGTTCAAATACACACCAAATGTTCAAAACCAGCTTGCCTTCGTAAAAAAAGAACATCTCTTAAATGTAATTATGGTTTCCCCTTTGACCTACAAGCTAATTCTTCCTTGTTCATTGATGCAAATGTACGTAAAACCTACAATCCTTCAAGAAATGATTCCCTTCTAAATATTCACAACCCAACCATGCTTTCAATATGGAGGGATAATGTTGATTGACAACCTGTTCTTTCGAGGAATATTGTCCTCAAATACATTTCAAAGTATGCATCGAAAGTAGAGCCAAAATCAGAAATACGACATGCTATCCTCTCTCGACTTCCACATGCATCACCAAGTGACATACTTGTTCCTCAACAAATTAGGTGATTCCTTACACAAACAATTGCAGAATGAGACATCAGCGCACAAGAGACTTGCAACATGCTCCAAAAACTCCTTCTTGTGCTTTGCAGCCGTTCATTTTTTACCCTGAATTTGAGCCAAAGTGTTTTCCGTCATGTCTGTAATGACACATCTAACACCCCTCCAACCCCCCCCGCCCCGCCTTCATTTTTGCATACATGCAAAGCCCACCTTCTCTTGAACATCTAACCCTGCTTGAATCTGCTCATTCTTGGTCTTTCTTACCTAATAGGAAAAAAAAACCATAGAAACCAAACTTGTGTCACAAGATTGTTCGAGTCTTTCTGCAATTCACTTCCATTCCTCCCTTTGATTCTTCAACTTTTGAACCGTTTTGTTGGAGCAAAATTCTTCTATACAAACCTTTTTCATGCCCTCCCTGAGGATATTGGAACCACAAGTTATGAAATTATTTATCATTGGCATCGCATTAAAGACACTTATGTTGTATGGCATGTTGAATGCGTACCAGAAGAGTCCTCTACACCTCCATCTGATGATTCAACCTCTGATCCAATTCCCTTTCATGTGCCCCGTACCATGCTTGAATGGGAACTTCTATCTCATATCTGCCTAGGCAAAGACATCCATATTTATGACCTTGAAATGCTTGGACATCGTGATTTTGACAAAAATCACAATTGGACACATAACAATATACCTACACATTTGCATGAAACAACCATATCATTCATTGACTTCAATCTCTTGTCCACCTAACTACATGAAGACACCTCTTCGTTGTCCAATTCACCTGATTCATTGTCTTCCACACAATGCATAGCCTTCGATCTTGTTATTTCCCACTTTAGAAACACTACACCTGCCCACCCCCTCAAAATGGTCATTCAAGGTACTGCAGGAACTGGGAAATCTTACCTCATTTCTTGCTTGAAATTTGCACTCAAAAGAACATCTGGACAAAATCCGTCCCCGTTGTCTCTCCTAGCTCCAATTGGTGTTGTTTCCTTTAACTTACATGCACTTACACTACATTATGGTCTTTGAATACCCATTGTTGAAATGCACCCTCTTGAAGGCCAATCCATTTAAAACCTTCAAGAAGAACGCTATCATATTCGATATATTCTTATTGATGAAATGAGTTTTATTGGCCCAAAACTATTAACTCAAATTGACGCACATTTACGTGGAGCTTTCCCCTCGCAGTGTACAATCTCGTTTGGTGGTTGTTCCATGATCCTTCTTGGTGAATTCGACTAATTGCCTCTTATAAAGGACATCCCGATGTATGCAGGTGCATCCCTTGGGAATGCTCTGTGGCATACATTAGATATTTTTGTCACGCTCAAAAATATTTTTCGCCAACAAGGAGATAACCCTTCTCAAATTTTCTTGTGCCAACTCTTATTGAACCTTCAAAACGCAACACTAACTCTTGAAGACTGGGCACTCCTAATCACAAGAACACCCTCATCCCTTTCACATGTAGAAAATTGTTCATTTGAACATTCTACCCACTTGTATGCCGCTAATAGCTATTTTGCACTACACAACAAACACATGCTTAAACACCTTAACATTCCAATTGCACATTGCTTTACAAAACAAAGGAATAAACATGTCCATCAATCCATAGATGATGAACAACTAGCATTAAAGGTCCTTCTTGCTATTGGTCAACAAGTCATGTTAACTGCTAATTTATGGGTTGGAGCAGGCTTGGTTAACGAATCGCTCGGCAAAATCATTAACATTGTCTCAACTCCAACAATCAACCTCCTACGTTACAATCCTTTGTTGTTGTTGAATTCCTCCACTACAAAGGACCCCCATGGGATGCTTCTAATCTTTATTATGTTCCCATCTCTCCCATAACAAGAGGATCGTGTAGCCAACTACCAATTTGTATGGCATGGGGTTTAACAATTCATAAAGCACAAGGTATTACCCTACAAAATGCAATAATAGATATTGGAAACCTTGACAGAAAAGGGCTTACATTCAGTGCAATATCAAGAGTTAAATCTCTTTTAGGCCTTCGCATATCTCCAGCTTTCTCTTTTTCTAGATACTCTCGAATGCAAGACGATGCATATGTCCAACGTAGGAAACAAGAGGTGCGGTAGCGACGGCAGGGAGTGGGAAGGAATGATGCACAGAGGTGGGAAGGTGAGGTAAGGTAAGGAGATGAGCGCACAAGCAGTTGGCGGAAGGGAAAGTAACGGAGGTGGTGGAGGGTAACACAACTAAGGAGGAGGGAGTTGTAGGTGGAGCAAGATGGAGATGAATGTGCATGGGTGAATGGTGGTTGAGGAGAGTGTGCATGGATGAATGCACGCATGTGTAGAGAAATGGGGATGAATGCATGCAAAATAGGGTATGAAGAAACACATGTATGTTGAGAGGAGAGTAGCATGGGATTGACATGGGGAAACATCATGGAGCAGGGAGCATGGATGTGATGCAGTTGGAGATGGAGAGGGAAAGGGCCCAATTTCTGGTCAAAGACCAAGATCCAGAAAAATTCTGATGAATGATTGGCCAAGGGCTAGAATCAAAGTGGCTCGAGAAAGGCTCTGATACCACTAAAATGAGGTTTCCTCACTTCT
Source organism: Pseudotsuga menziesii (assembly GCA_001517045.1). Lineage (NCBI taxonomy): Eukaryota > Viridiplantae > Streptophyta > Pinopsida > Pinales > Pinaceae > Pseudotsuga > Pseudotsuga menziesii. The sequence goes on from LPNX010921678.1 coordinate 644,955, forward strand.
TAAAGGAAAATCCAATGTAAATAATGTAAATATTCCATTACTGAAATATAACGTAAAATGATAAAAGATATGATGATAGGTAAGATGGTGAATACAATTGTTGGCCCGCTTTTATAATAGTCAGGGCATTGCCTAGTTAAGGGGACACATCCTCTCATAATTATTAATCCTACTTATATTTAATATTTATGTTATTATTAATTAGTTGTTACACTTTAGGGGGATCTTTTCGAGCCCCCCGCGCCCCCCCCCCCCCCCCCCCCCCCCACACAACAAAGTCCTAAGAATTGGAATTCTTGGGGGGGAGAGGGGTTTAAAAACTACCCCCAAAAGTTGAATGCTGGGGAATTTTGGGGAGGGGGGGTTTAAGAACCGCCCCCAATGGACTGAAATTTTATTTTATTTTTTCAGCTGGGGGGGTGGGGGTCTTCGCATAACCGTCGCAAGGTAAAAATTCCTTGAAAGTTTCTTTAGGGGGGGTCTTTAAAAAAACCCCTCCAAAAGTCATGAGAATTGAACTTTTGGGGGCGGTTTTAAAACAACCGGCCCCAAAAGTCTAATTCCCATGATTTTTTGGGGGGGTTCTAAAAACCTCCTTTAAAAACACCTTTATTAGGGGTGTTTTTCACCCCCGCCCAAAAAAAGTAATGATAAATGAACTATTGGGGGCGGTTCTTTTAAAGCCACCCCTAAAAGTCATAATAATTTGACTTTTGGGGGTGGTTGCTTGAAAGTCGCCCCCAAATGGCATGATAATTGGGATTTTGGAGGTGGTTGTTTTAAAGTAGACCCAAAAAGTTATGGGAATTTGAACTTGTGTGGGCAGTTGTGATTAATCCGCCCTCAAAAGTCCAATTGTCATGAATTGTTTTTTGGGGGGGGGTGACTCAAACCCCCCTAAAGGTCCTTTTTAAGGTGATTTAAAAAAAAACTTCCCTTAAAAGTCATGAGAATTTGTACTTTTGGGGTAAATGGTTATATCAAATTTGAAAATCCCACAACATATCCCATGCACAGGAAATCTTTGGCATGTGATTAAGATGTGGTATCACATTTGAAGGTTTAGTACACCAAGGATGGTTCTCATGACCCAATTCATGTTACAGGGTGAATATCCATAGTTTTAGTCCATAACATGCAGCGTTTGGGTTCTACATAGGCCATCCATGAGGCCCTAGTCTGCCTTTTTCCTGTGATAGGGATATGGTGGTTGTTTTAAGATTCGTCACATCATGGATTCTTCTTGGTCACTAATCCTCCCTTTGATAACAAAACCCATGTTGTTGGGATAGAACATTTTCCTATGGTACTCATGTTCTTTGCATAGTAACCCATGTCATTGCACAGGGCCTGTTTAGGATATCATTTGCCTAGATATGAGATATGGCCAACAAGTTGAGTAGGGGTACATTATGGATGGAACTTGAGGACCATTCCATGGTATAATGAAAAATCTGGGACCTTACATTGTAGCATTTTACTATGGAGATATGTTCCATGTGTGTGGTCCCAAACCATCATATTGGCTTTCCATAGGGAATCTTTGGCTTGGAAGTGGGATATGGTGCTAGTTTTGAAGTTTAGAACACTATACATGGTTCTTGGTGCCCGAGATGTGGTTCAATGCAAAAATGTAGGGTATTATACCATAATGTTTGTATACGGGGCTCATGAGACAATTGTGTCCCTTAGACACCACAAAAGGTCTTGTAAAGGGAATCCTTGTCATGTGATCAAGATATGATGGCCATTTTGAGTTTAGTACATTAAGGATGGTTATAATAACTTTAAAATGGTCCAAGGTCAAAATAGATAGTTTGAAGCTATAGTGTTTTCCTTTAGGACTCATGGACTATGTGTGGGCCCCATGCCATCAAATGAGCCTTTTCATATGGAATTATTGGCCTACAACAAGGTTATAGTGTCCATTTCAATATTTGTGATACCTTTCCTCCTAAGTTTGGTTCAAATATTCCATCCTTACATGACCCTTCAAGCATACCCATAGTAAGTCAAAGACCAAGCATAATGGTAATGTGGATTCCAAAGTGACCAATGGGGTGAAGACAACAAATCCACAAGGTAGCACATGGTAAAAGGACAAAACACTACAAATATTTGGACTAACATCATAAGATTGTAAACATTTGTACTAATCACATGAAAGATGGAAAAGTGTGTCAACAAAATTGTATAATTAAAACGCCACCCATTGTGAAGTCACCTACTAAGGTTTTATTCATATGAACTACAAACAAAAATATTCTGAAACTACTTTAATTTCATATATGATAGATACCACCTCATAATCATGTATAATAGATATCGCCTTGAAACACTCCCATTTTTCAAAAAGCTGCTCATGTGACCTAAATACAGACTGAATGATGACATCATTCCCATCCCCATAGTCCATTGGATTTATCTTGTTTCGCTCCCTAAAGCTATAAGTTCTCACCCAATGATATCTATATAATTATAACCACCTCCCTCTTTCCCTTCACCTCCCTAGATATTACCATGTCTTAGTAATGATGACCTTAAACCTCAAGTAGGATGCTTTGGAATGTCAAGTGACACATGGATTGGTGTGAAGGGGTCTACCAAGGAATTAGGAAACAAATGTTATCATGTGAATGTCGATGATTTGAGTGTGTTGTTGGGTATCTAGTGTTCAAAATTTTCAGCATCCAATCGAGTAAGTATTACATCTCAACATTGAAGTGTGCAATGTTTGCGATGTGTTTAAGGGATAGAAATTTTAATGGCTACATCCAACCATAGTTGCTATAAAAAAACATTAGTTATACCAAGTTCTAGAATGTATACACACACTCACTTTGCATGCACATGCCTTAACAACATGTGTTTATGCACCTTTGTAGTGTATGACAAAGAGTGCCAATCGTCACTAAAGATGTCATGAAAGTGTAAAACATGCAAAATATTTAGAAGCATTTGTAACCTCTCAAAGATTTGTATCCTTCAAAAATAAAAAAACTTAACAAGACTTGAACCTTTGACCAACCCCAAAGGACAAATCTAAATATATAATAGATTATGAAATAACAAACATTAATATGAAACTCAACATACGTTTCGACAATTTTTTGGTTGGATTTCGCCACTAAGGTCGATGTTGTGGGTGGAACACCATAAGAACCTTGTAATGTTGTATTTAAGAGTGTGTATATGTCATAATATACATCATCAAGGTGTGACAAGTCGAAAAATATATATCCTAACATACACTCTCTTTAAATGTTGCATTGAGAGTATTAGATTGTTTTCCCTCGTGAAAACTAGCATCCATGATTTGCACAATGTGGGGGAAAGAAGTTTTAATTTATTGGTCAAGATTATAAATTTAAATCCTCATCTAGACCACCATTTCGCTTAAATGTGGATTTTATTATGTTTCAATTGACTATATGTAGCATATTCAAGGTTTGCCTCATTACTATATTGCATGGAACCTTAATATCTCATACATCTTGTTTATGAGATTTTAATGCAAAGTCATGAAGAAAGAGAAATTAAGTTTAAGGTGGAACATAAAAAAATGATCCCAAATTATCTCGTGAGATAAAAATCTTGTTCCATGCTACCATAACTATTTAATGGGCCATTAGAGATAGTATTGTGACCACAACTAAAATATCTAAAGTTGTCCTCATACTTCATGAGGACAAAGTTGAGACATTAATTAGTTGGTTTAAATGGGTCATGCACTCACATCAAGTATTAACAACCCATATATACCACATAACCCTTATACATTTCTCTTTTGGAATTCCTTTTCCAACAAATTATCCATCTTTTAAAACAAGTAGAGCATGTCAACACCATCATTGAGCTCCAATTAATCCTAGTTGATAATATTAATGCTCACGACATTTTTGTAGCTAAGGTAATTAAGAATCTAGCTCTATTGTTCTAGTTTCAACTTTAGTCACCTCGAATATGGCCATGGGAAACATATCATAGTTCTCGACATAGGAAAGGTACGATTCTTGATAATACAATACATACCATTTTATAAAGACAATCTGTAATGAAGAACAACGTCAATGAATTGAAAATGATATTGTTTTTTATCATTGACGCCAAGATTCAAAAGCTTGATTTTAAATTCATTGTATGAACCTCTCTCAACAACAAAAAATATAAGGAGGGGCCCTCTCATATATTTGCAATTGAAGAAGCTTAGTGGAGTGGGGATAAAAATCTCCCAACTCATCTTTCCTTTAGTAGCATCTAGCCCTTGTCAAATATGGATTCTTTAGGACTTCCATTGCTCTCCAAGGGTGTAGCATATCCTTACATTTAGGTCTTGTTATGCTTTTGAAATTATCTAGAAGTCATACGTAGAGAAACCATTGCTTTGCATTTTTCTTTTCCCATATTTAGTCACAACAATCTTTTATTGGATCAACAATCAAATCTTTGATCTCTGCAAGTAGTCTTCAAGGTTATTTACATAGAAAACTACTGTTTGCAATCTTTTGTTTTGATAATCTAAATCTAACCTTTTTTTTTGTAAAATTATTGACATAGAATTGGTGCTAATCTAGTGAAATTCAAATTGAAATAGAATTGGTCCATGAGTTTGGTGTGTCACTTATGTATGTGAGTTAGGTGAATCTCTTATGTGCTTGATTTTAGTGTGTGTATTTGGTGATATTAATTATTATCAT
>LPNX010921678.1:650859-675029 GCA_001517045.1 Pseudotsuga menziesii
TGTAGTTTTCTTTATATGTTCAATTGTTTATTTCTATTTGCAATAATCATATGTGGTTAATGGCTTATAGGTCAATTGTTTTTCCATGTTCAATTATTTACTTCCCTTTGCAATATTCAAATTTCTTTAATGGTTTATGGCTATAAATGATTTCTCTTATGTGCTTGTATAATAAAATGCATGCTTACGTCTATTGCTATCTTTACTTGTTTCTTTGACTTTGCAATTGTAAGATGTGTGTGTTGGTTCATGACTATAAAAAAATACTCTTATGTGCTTTAATATATTTTAGAATAATGTATACTCAATTATCACTTCAGGTTAGACCCTTTTTTACATTAGAAAACTTGTATTATTCTCACATGTTTTTCCCTATTTGACGAGATTTCAAAACCTTGCAAATAGATTTGTTTTTGTTTTATCAATGCAAATCCATTTATATGCTTGTAGCAAAAAAAAAATACAATTAGTTGTGATAATTGATACTATGAATACTACAACCCTTGTTCCCAACATGTACTTTTGACCTTCCTTATATGGTGAAGATAGAAGTTTCAATTAGTGTCTTAAATACTTGTACATTTGAAAGTGTTGCAGCTGCAACATTTTTCCCTAAATTTCTTAAAATTTTGGGTCCCTCCTTTTGATTTAGCATTTGTCGTTAATCGTGTGCTCCGTGATCTATTGTTGGTCACGCTTTGATTTGAATGATTATGGAAGGTTCATAGCACCCGTCCGGGTTCTCGAGTGGTTGCCTGTGTTTCTAAGTGTATTGGATCGCAGATCTTAAGTTGATTTGCTCGTCAAAGGGGCTCCGTTTTCAGAAGCAGTCTTTTCCGTTGCTGGGATTCAGAGTCTTAAGCACTTAGCGTTTTTCATTTTTGATCGGTGGATGTAGTCTTCTTTATGTAGTCTTATTTAGCTTCCGTCGTTGTGGCTCCAAAGCAACTAAGCTTCCGAAGCATAAAGTAGTCCGTCGTCTGATGCGTCAGCCTTATTTTCCGCCGTTGCGGCTCCTAAATCGATTCTTCATCCAAAGGTCGAATTGTTTCGACTGCCGATGTGTATTGTTCTTTTAATCGCTTGCTCGTAGTCATTTCTTGTCCGTCGTTGCGGCTCCCAAAGTGGTTAAGCCTCCGAAGCGCAAAGTGCTCCGACTTCTGATTTAAAGTTGTTCCCGCTCCCGCGTCGCGTGTCTTCATCCTTCTCTCTTCCGCCGTTGCGGCTGAGAAAGTCCTTTAGCTTCCGAAATGTAAAAGCCGTCCAACCTCCGATTAAAGTTTCTACCGCCCACGTTTCGTGTCCCTTGAGCCCTTGTCTTTTCCGTCGTTTCGTCCAGTAAATCCTTTTAGCTCCCGATGTAATGTCATTTGTTTTTCGATTAAGTTTGTTCCCGCCCACAGCTTCGAATCGGAGGCTATAGCCTTTTCCTCTTCCGCCATTGCGGCTGGGCAAGGCCTTTGACTTTCGACATCAGTGTCCTTCCGACTTTCGCCGTGGTGCACCTGGCCATTTCCTGTGGAGTAGCCGTCTCAGTTTTATAATCTGCTTTGCAGCGCAGTCTCAATAAATAATGCACATGGATTAATTGCAGATGGACGATGCGCGACGACGGAGAGAAGCAGTTTGGCAAGGATCGAAAGGAAACCGACCAGATCGCTGAAAGGGCCATCTAAGCAAAAGGCAAATTCAATAATGCTAAAGGCACGAACCGGACTGTGTGTTCATTACTAAAAGGTCCATGAGTGCATATAGACAACACGGAAGAATATGAAGCGTTGGAAGAACTGGAAGGTCACATGTTTGGGGGGCAGCCCAAACGATCGGTTGCTGTCGTTTAAATCATTAGAGGAAATTTCAACTCAAAATGGGCCTTTTAATTTTTATTCAAATTCCATGTCATCATGTGTTAGCCAATGAAATTTCTTTAAATTTGAAATACCGTATAGGTCTTAAACACTTTTTTAATATAAATTTGGGGATAGGTATCATAAAAAAAACTACTTTTTTTGTTTGTATTTTTGATATATCTCCCTATGTTTTTACTCAAATTTTGATTGGGAGATCTCGTTGGATGCGGAATTAAATTCCGCATCCAATGAGTACCCACTCGGCATACTTTTGACGGACCCCGCTACCCCAAAAACAAGAAATACATGAAATATGGAATGCCTGAAAAAATGGAATGATGATCATCATTCCATTTTTTCAGGTATTTCTTGTTTTTGGGGTAGCGGGGTCCATCAAAAGTATGTCGAGTGGGTACTTGTTGGATGCGGAATTTAATTCCGCATCCAACGAGCTCTCCTGATCGAAATTTGAGTAAAAACACAAGGAGATATGTCAAAAATACAAACAAAAAAGTAGTTTTTTTTTTTTATTTTCTTCCTCCAAAATTAATAAATATTATTTTATTATTTTAACTATTATTTTATTAGTTCATTTTAAGAGGCCCATTTTGAGTTGAAATTTCCTCTAATGACTTGAAAGTTAGAACTTAGAAAGGACGTTTTCCCTGGAAAAACTTGTAACCCATTTGCTTGTAAGAGGAACTATTTCGTTTTACAATCAGAAACTGCAACTTTCGCCTGTTGGAGAAAGCGAAATGTGGAATGTATCAATGCAATGAAATGAGCAATGTTGAAGGGGAACTATTTCGTTTTCAGCTGTGTTTCATTAACTGTGAGAGTGTTTTAACTTCTTGAACCTATGTTCTTGTTGAAATGTTCTTCAGTATATTTTGTGATGCTCTCCGCTGTGAGTAATAAATGTTGTTCATAAAACAATTGGCTATCTGGTTGTTTAGATATCTGTAATTGTTCATGTGTCTTGAAAGAAGTATCAGCTATTTGTAACTCTTCATTATGCAGGTACAAAATGTATTACTCACTAATGAATGATAATCCTGCTCCCTAGGGATAGTTTAGGTAGTTAGTTTATTTTCTTGTTGTATATGATTTAGATGCTAGGGAGTCTAAGACGAGAGGTAAGAACCTGCGCATCACATTGTGACTACTCCTTGCATCTTATCGCCCTGCATGGTTAATTAGGCACTTGCATATCATACATTAAGTCAAAAAATAAAAAAATACACGGTGGACCGGGCCGCAACCAGTAAAGCCTCTGTTTTTGTTACTTTGACCTACGGTAGCTGGACCGCAAACCGAACGGATTCCCCATACCAAACAGTCAATGGGCTAGTTGGGAACGTTAATTGGGGAGAATCTCTTACTGTTGCTGCCTGCGAATTTCCAGGCCTCAACAGAAAGATAGATAAAATGGATTCTATCCCCAACTTCTTTGTGCATGCTTCATTTTGCAATGTGATAAGCGTTTATCAAACCTTCATTTATGGTGTTTAACATTTCTCTTATGTTAACCCTTATTTATTGGTCGTATGTGCTAATGCCCACCTTAATTGCATAACCCTACCCTTTTGTGTTAACCCTACCGCGTCCTCTTCTTCTATGATCTACTATTCCTACCCATCCTTGTTCAAAGTTGATTCTTGTCCCTGTTCTACAATGTATAACATGTAGATTGTTATTGTATTATGGAAATAACTTACTTCCGTTGTTAACTGTTGCAAAGCTTCCATTTGTGAGATCAACCCTTAAACAATAAGAATAAAATTAGATTCCTTGTCACTCCATCAAATTGCATTTGGACATGTGTCTTGGTGCTTGGGAAATGGTGGTTGAACAGGTGTCTCACGTGTTTAGACATGTGTTTAGGCAAGCTGATTACCTTTATTTGATGCTTGAGAGTTTGTCTTGTTTGTGTTTGGGCAGATGAATAGGTCTTTTCCATGTTTTGATAGAGGTTCTGTTAACTCACTTTCTATGCCTACTTATTACCTTCGTCTCGTGCTTCAAGGTCCATCCTGCACGTGTTTGGCCAGTTGAACAAGTGTCTCGTGTTGTTTGACAGGGGTTCCTAATGAAGGGTTTCAATGCGGGCTTATTACCTGCATTTGTTGTTAAGGGTCCATCTTGTGCGTGTTTTATCAACTGGACAAGTGTATTGCGTGTTTTAATAAGGGGGCATGTTGACTGAATTTAGAAGAAAGCTTAGTACCTATGTTTGTTGGTTGAGGATCAGCATTTTACGTGTTTGGTCAATTGGCCAAGCGTATTTTGGGTGATTGGCGAATGGCGATTGGACAATTGTCTCGCATGTTTGGACAGTTCTTTTGTTAACTATGGTAAATGCATTAGCTTATTACCTTCATTTGGTGCTTCAGGGTTCGTCCTACGCATGTTCGGGCAGTTGGACAGGTGTTTGGCCTGGTTTGACAGGGTTTGTTGTTAACTACATTTCATGTTTTGACAAGGTTTTGGATGCCTTCTTATTACCTATGTTTTCCCGTCCTATGCATGTTCGAGCAGTTGGAAAAGTGTATTGAATCTTTTGACAGGGGCTCTATTAACTAGGTGTCGATGCAGCTGGGTTTCATGTTTTGACAGGGTTCTGTTAACTAAGTTTTAGAAGCCTGCTTATTTACTTTGTTTGTTGATTGCGTGGTTGTGTTAACTTGGTTTCGGTGCACACTTATTTTGTAATCTAAGTGTAGCTTCCTCGTTTAACCCAAAACCCATCTACTGTTGATTTCATCAATTTTAAAGGTTTCACTTTACAACATGTAGAGGAATTCATATACACCCGCATGGGTTTTCAGTTTGTTTTCATGAACAGCTAAAGCAATTCTATGATTGAGAAAAAATGTTTTGTGGATAGAGGATGCTTTGCTTGTAAAAGCATATTCACGTAAAGGTACTTTGGAAAATTTGCCTCTTTGTTGCTATATGTACTGCTCCGCCTTTGTAAACCTAAACTCTCTCTCTCTCTCTCTCTCTCTCTCTCTCTCTCTCTCTCTCAACGAGGGTCTGGTATGTACAGACCCTCGTTTAAGGGTCACTTTTGCTTCATTTGTTAATTTGACTAAGAGGCATAGACAGTTGTAAAAGCTTACTTTTTGAATATAAGCAAGGTCCCAATTCACCAAGTAACTCATTCGCTTTGTATTTGAAAGTCACAAAGTTGAAAGATATACAAATTATCTTTCACTTTGTTAGATGTACACTTTTATACTATACTTGTATGGTTCCAATACTATTCTTGTAAGACATTTTTAAAATTTAGCTTCTTAAAATGATTTTTAAATGTATCACCTTAGAATACATTTAAAGGTGACAAGTGACACATGAACCATGGTAAGGAACATACTTTAAAATGGCTAATCTCATTAAATTGTTCATGTTTTTCTTGTGCCATCATTTAATAGACCTTGGATTTTGCAGCCACAAGAACACTTGGAATTTCCATAAATTATCTCACTCAAAATACAAACATACAAGGCTTGATTCCTTTCAATTCATACAGGTGACTCTTTACACCGTAATTCATTAATCATTTTTTTTATGCTCTATACAAATCATACATATACACTTTACCATGTTTTGTTTTATTTCCTGTTATCTACATATTTTCACAAATGAACAAATAGATTCAGTTCTATTTTTACTTGTATAACCAACTCATTATTTATGTGTTTATTATAGCACCAAATATGATTATATCTTAGACCTACAACTTATCCCCTTCAAAGTATTAACTTCATTCATTGAAGAGACTATTAACCAAAGACAAAAAGGTCATTCCACATTCTATATGATGGTAGAACTTGAACTATATGGTAAGCTTTCATCTATATCATTGATTAAACCCCTATGGTTCTCTTAACTTTTGTTCTATGGTTTGGGTTTTATACCCATTTTGAACAGTAATTATTAGCTACAAGTACTTGGGTTCAAGGTTTATGATATACAATCTTGTGGTGAACGTGTTTAAGATTACATAGATTTAATAGGAAAAATCATGAGTATCATGGTCCAATGCTTGCAAAAGCTTCCTGCTAGTAGCAACAAATTCATAAACAACTGTAATATTTATACCTTCAATTACCTTCTTTTGAGTTATTTCTATTGTTTTTAGTGTTTTGTAGTGTTTTTTGTAAATAAATTGGGGGTACTTTCATGATGTGTATACTTCCCATTTAGTTAACAGTTTTTATTTGGATAATTAAAGTCAATTAGGAACATCAACTTTGTAAAAAATGCAAGGAACAACCCAGGTTTGCAATTATTTGCACCATTTTTACCTCAATGCCACAACAACAAAAAATATAAAACCCAAGTGACAGATTTTTATTTCTCCTTTGTCGCAATTTAGAGTTTGGAAGGTGTCAAATTGCAAAAGAAACCTCTAATATTCGAAGCTTAAAGGGTATACTCAATCCGCATTCTACAGGTTTCAAATCTTGTATGCTTTTGAGGATCGTTGAACTTTTCACAGGTTTCATGCATGCTATTAATTTACTATTTTGATGGTTTTATAGGGCTTCTATTCCTATTTGCGAATCCATGGTGGATATTGCTGTCAAACTTCCTCCTAAAGGCGACTTAAGCTTTGCTTTGTGTAGGAGAAATGAAATGATCGCAAACAAAGGTGTTCAACCTCCTTTATTCCACAACACATGAACAACCATTGTAGGCCTAATTTTCTAGGCCAGTTCCACTGTTACTGCTAAGAAACGTATCTTCATTTGCTTATGTTGTTTGTACCCTTTTTATCTTCAGTCTTTGACGCTCTCTTGCAATTTATTGAACAAATATATTAGATTTACAATACATTTAAGAATGTTTTTTTTAACAAGAACATATATGGATTTTATTTAAATGGAAGTGATAAATTCGCTGTAAAACGGTCTACATCAAGCCAAGTTTGTGGTCCAAAGGCAGAATCCATAAGACACATTACTTTACTTAACAAAGTACCAAAGCCTAAAAACTATTAAGACTGATAGCCATCCGATATGCAACACAGATAATTCAATACTTTTACAAAAACTCAAAACTAGAGACAGAGGAAACCCGATATTAATACTTATGAACTACATGATGATGGGAAGACGATTCTGAGTGGGAAGGAGGACCGCTGACCTTCTCCAATGCTATCTTTAAAGCATACAACTCTAATTTTTTGAAACGAACTTCCAAATCTACCATTAGTGCCAGCATTGCCTGTTCAAATTGTGAGAGGGATTTGGCGAATTCCTCCCTGATTTTGCATTTATATTTGTCCACCATCTCCAATCGACGACCACCTTCTTTTCCATATGAATTAAGTATCGTTTCTGAGCGCTTATCTTCCTTCAAATTTCCCGTAGTTCGGCATCAAGCGACAGAGGAGGATTACCAGGAGCGTTTGACTCAGAACTGGAGGCCATGAGGATGGGCAACTCTCTAAGACAGAGATTAACAACAAATTCACCCTTCTAATACCAACGCACCAAACGATACGCCATAATTTCAATTGGCCTGGTTATCAAAATAATTGTTTTAATGCCTTCTCCAGCTCCCATATTTCCCAGGATCGTAGCAGGGTCCATTACACGATCTGCATGAAGGAGAACAGGAGGCAAAGGACACTGGAATAGACCCATGATACAAACTAGGTCGCGCGAGGAAGGATGGAGTGATGATGGAGATATACGACTCAAGCCCATGGCACTAAAAGCAAGGAACTCAAGCCTTTTACCACATGTCCGCACGCTCTAGAAGATGAAACCACGAGCCAACATGTGGGGAGCCATTGAGAGTTGTCGCCACCTAGCTAAGGCTCGTGAAGGACCCTTTATTTCAAATCCAGCGGTCCTATGGGATCTTAAAGGTGATGAGCCTCCCATTCAACCTTAGAGTCTCTTTGCTCAAGGGATTTGCAGTGTTTTCCACCATGTCTGCCTCCTCGTTAATATCTCTTAGGACATGATAGAAGCCTATCTTTTTGAAGACTTTGGACATTCTCTGAATTTTCATAACTATGTATCATAGCTTCATTTGATTAGGAAGAGATTTTGCTACCAGAGCATGAATGATGAGTCTGGAATCCCCAAGCACCATAATGTCTTCTAGGCCGTGAGAATGAGCTTGAAATAGGCCTTGCCACAAGGAAAGCACTTCACCTATGTTGTTAGTCTCTTCTCTGATACCCTAAGAGTAAGACCATTTCTAAACTTCATCGGGGCCAAGGAGGACCCCTTACCCTCCTGCCTCCCCTAAATACATTTAAGAATGTTAAATGAGCATTCATAGAGTTTTTCCATATGGTATTTTGTCATTTTTCAGTCAAAATGTCTGCTCATAGTGCCTCGATTAATTACAAAAATCAACAATTGAGTCAACTCTTCACTTTTTTACACAAGTTACTTATTTTCCTCCATGCACAATTTAGGGACAAATTAGGTCGTCTTCATCAGAAAATCTATCCCGATGCCACTTTGGAGAATGATCTTGCTTTCTCAAATTTATTATTACCCATGTTGATGACAAAACTATAAATGTTTAGTATGTGGAAGTCTATATTTTGACAATATTGTTGAGCTTCAAAATTTCAAGTTGATATAGTTGATTGTGCAACATGTATGTGATGTTGTTAGTGGTTTAAGGTTGTATACTTTTAAAGGCCATAAAGCACATGTCTATTATGTATGCCCCTGTTACAAATAAACCATTGAGGTATAATGATTCCCCATGGTAGATTTTTGGTTTACTCTTTTCATGTATCATTTTATTTTTTCAACAAATGTTGATGCAAACATAAAGGCATGGTTATATTATTCGATAGGTTCAAGGGTTGGTTACGATGTTCATAGTCATTGGTGCACTACGGTGGCTTATATTCATTTGTTCACTTGTTTCAGTTGTTGCTTAGCACCATGCATTGCCTCTTCTCAGTTATTGCCAAACAATTTTCAGTTGGAGGTAATGTTTTTAAAGTTTTTTGCATTACTTCTGTCAATACATTTCTGAGTAGAAAAGGTGAATTCAATTTTCAATTTCCAAGTTCTATCATGATCATATGTTCAACATATTTCTGCATAGGTTATCCCATCATACTTTCAAAGCATTAGTCCATCTTCCATTTGTGGTAGAGTTCAAGTTTTGAACCAAGATTTACCCTCTACATTGTTCCATGACAAATAAAACATGCAGGTGTTGTTGGAATTATTTTACATGCACCACAAAAAAATTGTTTTTCATATCTGCCATTGAACTTGCATAAAAATTTAACATTAACATCAATAAACATTTGCATACTTCATATGCATTATGAGTTTCGACTTGCATTTGAAATGTATTTTGTCAAAATTGTTTCATTTGATTATTATGTGTTTTATTTGCAACTTCTCCAATCGACTATGCAAAACTATATACATGTCAAATGCAACATTTTTTTCTCAACAGAAGATTCAAAGAAAATTTGGGAATTTGTAAAAGGTAAAGGATTGTTGCCCTTTCACAATACAATGATAGAACATTAATGTATCTAAACTCTTAATGCTAGCTTGAAATTCTTCCAAAATCAATTCTAATACCTATCTTATGAAAAGCTATAATATATTATTTTTTCTATATAGATTTATTATATGTTAGTATTTTTAGTATTCTTTATTCTTGTTAGTAAAAATGTTTTCCTATTTTGCAATGTACAATTGTTTGCATGAAATATATTTTAGTTATATTAATATAAACAAATTCTTATTACTTTAATTTTATTTTTCACTTTCCATATATTTATTCTCTAGATGTTCCTTTGCACAATAACCACGATGTTACAATTTTTAATTTTTTGCACAATAACTACGATGTTACAATTTTTAATTTTTATCTGATTATAAATATTATTAGTCAAAAATTAAAAATTAAAAAATACAATAAATTGACACCTATCCTGTTGTGCGTTTTGGTTTCCATGTTTTTCTTTTCAGAAGAAAAAATACCAGTCTTTGATATTCATATGAATCAAAAAGACATCTTAAACAGTATTACATGTAAATGTCAAACAGTCCATCCCCCACTAGAACAGGAGGACAAAATATTGACAAAACAGAACATCTCCCACCCCTTCAGATAGTAATAAAAATGTATCAGCCAGCAATGAGAGAAGACTTTCAGTCAACAGAAATAAATAAAAACAAAGTCTGTACAATGCAGACTTTTGTCATCATCCCTGAAAATTCAGGTCAGAAATATCAATATCTGTAGTGTCCTGCAAACATATATTCCATGGAAGCATAATAAACTAGCTGAAAGAACACCAAGTCAAGCTATAATAGAGAGCATATAATCATGATCCAAAAGTTGTGGAAAGAAATAAAAACAGCCATCAAAATAGAGTTAAAGTGCCTTCTCTTATGACTTTTCCTTCCATATATTCCGAGTAGTGTCCATTTCCAACATCCATATTAAGTGCCTTTTTTGAAAGTTCGTCAGCTAGCATGTTATGTTCCCCGTATATATGATTAAAGGTCACCGGTGGGGCTTCTTGTAGCATAGTAAAAATCTCATCGCACCAGTGTTTCAAAGTGGGAATATTGAGGACTGATAATCTCTTTACCCAGGATATAACCACCATAGAGTCCCCAAAGATCATCTTAATGGGCACACCCATCAATTTGCATACTCTGAGAACAGACCAAAGTCCCAAAAGTTCTGAACGGGTATTGGTACTAATCCCATAGCCCACCGCAAAACAGTAATAATGGGTTTCACTGATGTAGATCATTAACCCAGCACCTCCCATATTCATTTGTGCAGCACCATCAAAATATCCAGCAGGAAAGGAATGTACAGGCTTTGGGCCAATATGCCGGTACCGAGTGTTTAAATGAGGCACAGGATAAAGCGCAAGATAACTCTCTATCTAAGATATGAGCAGGGAGGCATAAGGTCTCCCATTTTCGAATATAACATTGTTACGGAGGAGCCACAGATACCAGAATACAACAACAGGAGTGTACAGGAATGACACTGATATGGAATTTGTGTTGAACCAATGGGATAAAAAAGACTGTACAGAGCTGTGGGGGGAGAAGATGAAGCCCAAACGGGAGGAGAAGTGACATAAAATATGCATCGAAAAGGGACACTGTAAGAACAAGTGGTCGCAGCCCTCAATGTCTTTTTCACAAAAAACGCATCTGTTGGATCCAAAGTATCCTCTAGATTGCAAATGATCCCACATAAAAATTATGTCCCTTACCAACAGCCAAATAAAACATATAATCTTTAGCGGTAATTTCAATGACCACAGAATGGCTAAAGTTCGATTATGATCCACACAATGGTTTTGTTGTATCAAACAGTCATAGCCATGAGCAGCATTGATAGGACCCACATATTTGTCAAAGGACCACAGAAGTTTATCAGACTCCTCAATTAATCCGATTCTATTAAATTCTAAGCCTTTGATATAGGTATTCCAATGTGTACTCCATTCCTCACATAAATCAAGCTCATCTGCAGTAAACCAATGACCAGTAGCGTGATAGTAGCGTGATAGGTTTCCATGTTTTTATATCATTATTATTCACACTAATAATAGTTAGTACTCCATCATCCATATCGAAATGGTTCTGAATTGATTTCTCTACCGTTCCATTTGACCGGTGTAGTTTAGTACACTCATATTAAAGTCTTGCTCTTAGAACAATGTCACAGTTTTAAATCCGGAATATCTATGGAGTTGTACACTAACCATATTCCAATCTTTGAAAAATATACAAATAATTAATTTTATATTTATGTTTCTTTTATAATTTAAACATATAATTATAACTTTTAGGTAGATCGTATTAGAAAAATAAAGTTTATTATTACAAATATTAAAAATTATATATATAATTTTTTTTTTTAATATAGCAGGTATATATATGAACGGAGAGATTGAATTAATCTAACCGTACATAAGTGAATTTTTTTTAGACGAAATGTTTTCCAATAGTTCTATTTTTTAATATTAACTTAAATTTTATCAAAAAAATGTTTATCTTGAATTTAATTGGCGTAGTACTGCTGACGTTGTCCTTGTTTTCTGTAGCCCATGGGGTGGCGACGGAGGTGACGTAAGTTGACTTCGAATTCTGCGAAGCTTTGTGTGTTTAAATTTATAATCTCGATTTATTAATACAACAATACTGTGGATACTTATGGGGCATTAAATGCGTATCAATTGCAGATCTGCCCTAAGCAGGAGATATCGCCAACCAAATTGCATCAATCGAATCGCATCAATTGAACGTCCAGATTCGGTGTGGTTTCTGCTTCTATAATGTGTTTTCGACTATCTATCCTGAGTGGTGGCTTAACATATTGATTCGATGAATTCCACATATTATGGTTTCGCTAACCCGAGTGGTAGTTTAGCAGGTATTGATTCGGTAAGTTTGTCGAATGATAAGAGTTCTGATCAATATGTGCTTAATTAATAGGGTTTATTAAATTATAAATTTATATATATATATATATATATTTTTTAATGTTAGTTTTTTAATTATAAAAATGTAATAAAGTCGATATTGTATTAAATGGTTTTTAAAAACTAAAAAAGAAAAGAAAAGAAAAGTTTCTTAGTTTATGTGTAATTTTAACTTATTGGGTGGAGACAAAAGTTGGTTGTAGATGTCTCTCGGTTTTGAATCATTAACTTGTTTTTTTGTGTTTGATTAAAAATAATTTTTTAGTCAATCTTACAAATATTTTTTAGTTATATTTTTCACTAAAATATAATTCTATCAATATAATATTTAAGTTGATAGGTGTTTATAGAGTTTTGGGTTGGACCACTATCTATATTTTTTCATCTTAGCTCAAAATTATCATTATAAAAAATATAACATTAATGACTAAAATAAAATGATTAGAATTTTTTTATAAAAATAAAATATTAGAATAAATTAATTGATGACCTAGTAGAGTCTTCTTCTTATTAGCACAAAATTATCATCATAAAAAATACAAAATTAATAGCTAAAATAAAATGATAAGAATAAAAGGTATTTATTTTTCATTACAAGTGACTACTTGGTGGTGTGGAGGATTTAAGAGAGGATTCAAGTTTCCTTATTCTTACGCATGACAACTTAGTGCAATGGAATTTTTCATAGTTCATGATGCCAAAAAAACATTAAATTTGATTTACAGACATATCCATTAGACTAATTGTAAATCATATGCATATTTTATTATTTGTCATTTCCTTATTTTATATGGATATGTTTTCATGAAGTATTTGAGAATTTTAATGTTAGACATAAATAATTGGAGAATAAAACAAGAACCAGACTGTTTATTTTTGAGGATATTTGTTGGATACAAATTATTATTGACAAAAAAATATTTATGGAAATGAAAATCCATACAACTAACTAAGAACTACCTAGCTTGATGTATATATGGAAATTCTAAACTTCACTTTTGTGACAACAGACTCTAGCTTTACCATAGCATGTACATTTGATCAAGAACATTGCTCTATTTTGGACCCTTTTATCTTTGCATCTGGTGTTCAAATATAAAAAACTTGTTAGTAGTTATCAAAAACGTATTACCAATTACGTAGGTAAATTGCCACCTCGTAACTCTTGTTTAATGTATGTTTTGTAATTTATTATTTTGTACTTTTCAATGTATAATTTATTAGTCCCTGCTCCGCAGGGATTATAGCGATCGATTGGTCGCCATGTTGAGTTGACTTCGTTTTATTTTAATTTTTTAAAATAATGTTATCTAAAGTTTTTTAAATTTTCTATATTAAAATTATTATTTTTTAAATTAAAATTACTTTTAAAATTTTAGTAAATTAAATTATCTATTTTGTGATTGGTGCAATACAATGATTAACTATTTTCCCCTGGTGTGCAAAATAATTATCAATTTTTAAAAATAATAAAAAACAAAAAAAAATTGAAAAATACACAAACATGCCATCTGTTGTGCAATTAATTCCTATTTGAAAACTGTGAAATGTACATTGGGTGATATGACCAATTTAAAAAATAATAAAAAATGAAAAAAACATAAACATGCCATCTGTTGTGCAATTACCATCAAAGATAGTACAATTAATTAAAAATTCTTATAACAATTAATTCTAAACAATGCAGCATTGTCGAGAAGCATATCCAGAGTTCTAGCTTCCGAATGGACAGTTCTAGACGATTCAGGATTGACACTAGTTCTAGATGCTTCAGGATTGGCATTGGTGCTATCTGTTCCTCTATTTTGCTTCTACCTCATCGATTACCAAAGAGACTTCAAATTCAGACTCTATAGTGTATCTGCCATTTTGCAATGGCAGCTGCACACGATCTTCATTTTCTTCTCCTGTTTCGCTTTCATTTTCTTCTTCTGTTCCGCTGGCTTCGTTGTATGGTTGCTGGCTTCGTTGTATGGTTGCTTGCTTTTCAAGCACAAACTTAGAAGACCAGTTGCTTGCACACGATCTTCATTTTCTTCTCCTGTTTCGCTTTCATTTTCTTCTTCTGTTCCACTGGCTTCATTGTATGGTTGCTTGCTTTTCAAGCACAGACTTAGAAGACCAGTTGCTTGCTTGCTGTTTACCTGCAGACTAAGAAAAGGGAAGGAGGCCAGTGAGTGAAGCAGTCAATCACTTCGTTTACTGGCACGATGGAAGAAGGTGCGTGGTTCCTACAGGAGACTTTGACAGGCGTCCAGTTTGGCCTTGTATCGTCCAGAGAAATTGTAAATGGACGCACGAAAGAGAGAAGAATAATGGGCAATGGGATCCTTGTTTACTAATCCAAGCTTAGCACGCAAGGAACTGGGCCTCCTCGGGAAATCCCGATTCATCAAAAACATAAGGTACGTGTTAAAATTCCATTCATCCATCCCTGTATTTTGATATTTTGGTTTAGAGAATGTAATTCAATCCCCCTCCAGAATAGCAGCACAACTGTGTTTTTGTCTTGAATTTGTTTTATAAGACTGTGGATTGATTCCAAAGTAAAATTTATGCTGTTTGTTTTTTATTGCAAGAATTCAGGTGGAAGATCTGTTGAGAAGATATGGGAATTCTCCTGTTCTTTGCTCTGCTGGCATTGTGAGCCATGGCAGGCAGTGCTTCAAGAGCAGATTTTTCCATCATCACCAGCAAAGATCTGAGAGAAGATGACGCAATCATGGAGCTCTATGAACTGTGGCTTGCAGAGCACAAAAAGGCCTACAATGGCCTTAACGAGAAGCAGAAGAGGTTCTCTATATTCAAAGACAATTTTCTGTACATTCACGAACACAACAACCGGGGAAATCAGTCCTACAAACTGGGGCTCAACAAGTTTGCAGATCTGAGCCACAAGGAATTCAAGGCGACATATCTTGGTACCAAGCTGGATACCAAGAAACACTTGTCCAAGTCTCCTAGCCCTCAGTACCTCTATTCGGACGGCGAGGATTTGCCTGAGTCCATTGACTGAACAGAAAAGGGAGCCGTGACTTCCATCAAGGACCAGGGTTCCGGTGGTAAGTTTTTTCTCTTGAATTTTCATACCTTAAGTTTCAGTCCTATGAGAAGTTCTATCGCATGAATTTTCATGTACCCTAGACCATAACAATGCCCTGTATTTTATCAGAACGGATCGATGAGGCGAGAAGGCTCTCCCGCGGCTAGGGCAAAACCCTAGCCGCCCTGCGTCTCCTCCAGGCTGCGTGCAGGCCCCCTGCGTCTCCTCCAGGCTGCGTGCAGGCCCCCTGCGGCTCCTCCAGGCTGCGTGCAGGCCCGTCCCGCTGAAGCTGCCCGCTCTGGTTCGCGTCCAAGCTGCGTTGCGGTTTCTCCTCCGTCGTGGCCATGCATTCCTCTCCTTCCGATGGACGGGCCATGGATCTGTTGGAGGCTTTTAGAGTTCTTGTTAGATCTGCAGGCCCTAGGGCAAAGGCCGCCCCTCCTGCCAAGTTTGTTAAAAAGATGGAAGAGATCCCTTCTCTGGAGCTCTCCCCTTCTGATCCGTGCCGCATGGCCCTTATGCTCTCAGAAAAATCCCTCATTGGCAAGTTCACTGGTCTGTGGCCCAATCCCAAAGCAGTGGATCAATGGATAGCAGAACGTTGGAGCTCCCTGGCGCCCTCCAGGAAGAGGGTATTTTGTGTTTATCTTTGAGAACAAAGAAGAGCGGGATCTAATCTTCAGATCTGGACCATACTTCATGGGATCAAGAGGGCTGTTCTTAGCTCCTTGGTCTCTGGACTTCAATCCTGAAGCAGAGATCACCGCTGCCTCGGTTTGGGTCCGGCTCCCCCATCTTCCTCTTCATCTCTGGGGGAAAAGCTCCCTTGCTGATATAGGAAACAAGCTCGGCTGTTTTCTGGATAGCGCGGAGCCTAAAGGGGATCAGTACACCTGTGCGTGCATCTGTGTAGAGGTCAAGCTCAAGAAAGGGCTCCCGGAAGCCCTTCAACTCACCTTGGGTGACTGGAGTCACATCCAAGAGCTGGACTATGAGCATATTCCCTTCAAATGCCTCCGGTGCCATGTTTACGGTCATTTCACGAAAAGCTGCCCCAAAGCCCCGGTGACGGTGGCTCCTCCCCAGGCCAATGGGGCAGACTTCCAGCCAGTTGCTAATAGACGAAGGGCTCCCCGGAGAAAGGACTCCAAATCAGAGATGCCCACCGCAGAAGAATCTACCCCAGCGAATAAAAACAGATTTGAATCCCTTCAAGAACTCGATGACCAGCATCCAGAAGCAGCAGCAGCGGTTGAAGAGACGCTGGAGCCAGGTCCAGGTAGGGAAACTGAAGCTCCAGCAGCAGAAGAGGTTCCAGAAGTGCGTGACCCCCCTGGTACCGCGGAAGACCCCACACCTGAGACCCTTGGTTCGAAGAAAGATCCCATCGATCTGGGTGGCAAGACCTCAGCCCAGGTAGGGCTGGCATCCTTGGTCCCTTCAACAGAGGAAACCTCCGACTCTGAAGACTTTTCAGCCCCTTCTCCTCCCCTAACCAGAGGACGCAAGACGAATAAAGAACGTAGAGAAAAGGAAGCAGCCTCAAACATCAGCGCGGGCTATCAGAAGAAACTGGATCCTTTCATTAAGGGACACTCCTCTCCGCCGGTTTAATGCTCTGTTTCTGTATTCTTCTCTGCTCACAATTTGTGAGAGTATACTCTTGTAAGCAGTACCTTTCTCGCAATAGTTTCAGGAACATTTGGGATTCATTTCTCAAAGCATTTTTAAGAAGGCTGACTGTTTTAATTGAGGCCATCAGCCTTCTTTCTCGGAATTCCTCCTTGTACGCCTGGCTGGGCTACAGGCTTTTTTTAAAAATTTATAAAATTTTCAGTTTCTGTTAAAAAAAAACAATGCCCTGTATTTTATTTCTTCTGTTGGATATTTTCAGGAAGTTGTTGGGCTTTCTCGACTGTGGCGGCCCTTGAAGGAATCAATCAAATCGTGACTGGCGATTTGATTTCGCTGTCCGAGCAAAAGCTGGTGGACTGCGATACTTCTTATAACCAAGGATGCGGTGGTGGCCTCATGGATTACGCTTTCGAGTTTATCATAGAGAATGGTGGGCTTGACAGTGAGGAGGATTATCCTTACACGGCCTACGATGGCTCCTGTGACGTTTACAGAGTAATTATCATTGTCTTTTGCTTAATTGGGATTTGACCCTACAACTTGCTGATTTTTTCTAGTTTATCATGACTGAATAAATATATTTGTGTAGAAAAATGCCCATGTGGTGACAATCAATGACTACGAAGATGTGCCTGAGAACGATGAGAAATCGCTAAAGAAGGCTGCGGCGAATCAGCCTATTAGTGTTGCCATTGAAGCCAGCAGAAGGGAATTCCAGTTTTACGATTCTGTGAGCATTTGATTTTATTCATTTTCGTTGAGTATGAACATATAACTGTTTCTAAATCTTAATCATCAATTTAGGATTATCTTAATTCTTCATCAGGGTTATCTTAATTCTGAATTTATTCAAACTTCGATGAAATTTCTTTCAATGAATTTATCTTACGCTCCATAAAAGAGATGGAAATTTCTTCAATGAATTTGACTTAAGCTACACAAAAGAGATGAAAATTTCATTAATGAATTTGTCTTAATCTGCATAAAAGAGATGAAAATTCCTTCAATGAATTTATTTTAATCTGCATAAAAGATATGAAAATTCCTTCAAAGTTATATGAATTTATTTTAGTTTTGAATTTATAAGAACTATGAATTTATAAGAAGAATTAAAGTTAAAATGCAAATTATTTAAAAAAAAGGAAATTAAAACATAAATTTTGTCGTACTGATAGGTGTATATATGTTTTGTTTAGATTACATTAACAAGAAACAAGTGTATATATGACCAACTTGGAGTCAATGCATTGATAACAGGTAGTGCAACTAACATAAGTAATAGACACTTACCAAATGTTGTTGCTTTCTATGGCATTGTACCAGATGGGCCAGGGGGAACCTTGGCGACAGTAACAGAATACATGGTGAATGGCTCACTAAAACAGGTCTTGCAGAAGAAGGATAGATATAGGTCTGGTACACATTCTTTTAATTGCTTAATTTTCCATGCACATTCACACTGCCAAATAGAAGGGAAAATTATAAATTTCTTGCACGACAAAATGCTAACATAAAGTACCAATTTTTGCAGGCCATTTGATCATCAGAAGCGTTTGATAAATTCAATGGATGTTGATTTGGGGATGGAATACTTACGCTTGAAATGTGAGAATCTATTGGTAAACATGAGAGATCCCCAACGTCCTATTTGCAAGGTAAAAATGCTGGTCTTTTTGGGAGTTAGCTACTGTGGTTTTCTGATACCCACCACATAGAAAGATACCAGTTTACAAATCATAACAAAAACCCTAGATTAATTGCTGATAAAACATAACTGTAAACCCACAAATCTTAAATTGATGCATGCCGATAATTTAGTTCATATGCTTACGTTTCACCAAGCCAACCTGGGAGATCCATTGCGGAATCTGTGTATCATCCAAAGAATACCGGCAGAACTACCGTTAGTGCCACCAACGGAGCCATGGCCATTCAGGATTTGCTCGTTCCCAGCATAGATGTAATTTTTCCGGTCTAAAAATGGGTCTGTTAAGCACCCAAATGTTGCAATGCAAGCCTGTTAATGGTCTCGTTGATCCACTCCTGGTTCTTCTGCGTAAATTAAGCCCCAGAATCGCTTACAAGCGTCAGACATTTATGAAATTAATAAAGATTGATCATTTAGTGCTCTGTCACGGGATGAAGATACAATGGTAACTGGTCGTGTCAAACATGGCGCGTGGATACCACCTGAACAAAGCAAGTGATGGAGCCCAGGAATGCCCCACGTGGGCTGCATGCAACAAAGTTTTAAAAGCTGCATTGGGGCTTGTTGCTTAGTGGCAGGCTCGAGAGTTCGGTGTTGGTAGGTAATGGAACTTGGGCCCTGATCACATGGCAACAAAGTTTTACATAAAATTCCAAATCCGTGATGCAAGATTAAACCATCTAAAAGAAATCTGTATTCTATGCATTGGGATTGAAGGAGATTCCCCCGTGGTGAGAAATAGGTTTGTCGGATTGTAGGTGTTTGGTATCAGTGTTTGATACTTGGTGGCCAAAGTCTATGGTTAATTTCTTATATATTTTATTTTGCCATGCTTTAGGTAAGGTATGTGGAGATTTTCTATACTTATTTCAATGCTTCGATGGGATGTTTGCGTGCTAGACTTGGTTGCATCTGAAAAGTTAGCGGCGATATTGTAGAGACGAACTGTGGGAGGGAGCAGAAAGCCATGGTCGCTACGAAGTTTGATTTATAGCTGATTATAATCGATGGTTAATGATGTGGGTTTGCTGGTATATAATCTTGATTGGCAAACTGTTAACAATAAGCACCGGTCCCCAACTAATCTTAATGGTTAATTTTGCGTTGATTGTCTAATTTGTTGTGTGATTCTGATGATGCAGAACCGAGGAAGCCGATCTGAGCTTAGTACATTTCTAAAAACCCATATAGTTTGCGTTCTCATGTCAGCAAGGCCGATTGCTGGTGCTGCTGGTTGGCAGATATACATAGCAAATGCGGTTGCTGTAGAGTTGCTGGAGTGGACAATAAAGCCTGTCTTTATCAGGCTTGAGCTGACTTATTTCTTTTTCAGGTTCCTGGGAGTTTCCAAAGGTATATATCAGTTAAGGACATTTTGTCAGTTGCTAAGCTCCATAGGATTTTGATGGAAGAGAGTCTTCTATTGGTTCCCAGGGATTCCATGAATTTAATAGTTCAATGCATTCCAGTAGTCATTCAAGAGAGAACATTGGATTGCTTAGTTTTTTTA
This sequence comes from Pseudotsuga menziesii, assembly GCA_001517045.1. Lineage (NCBI taxonomy): Eukaryota > Viridiplantae > Streptophyta > Pinopsida > Pinales > Pinaceae > Pseudotsuga > Pseudotsuga menziesii. The sequence goes on from LPNX010921678.1 coordinate 671,074, forward strand.
GGTTACGTCGAGAACCACCTTCGCAATTCACAAAAGCCAGCCGAATAGACCAATGAATAGGAGATATTGGCTGATTTTTTATGTTAAGTTTCATGTTTTTTTCCCAACAAGTAGATATATGCATGTTATTTGATAACAATAGTTTATTTTGAACTATCTATAAATTATTCTTGGAAAATCCATTATTCAAAATATTTAACTAATTTTTTTTTTCAATTTAAAATAATTAAATTTATTTTAAATTTAAATTATAAATTTATAATAAAATATAAATAAACTATTCTCACAACAATGAAATTAATTTATAGTCTTATAAGCTATTATTTCTCATTTCCTATTTATGCTAGTCTATAAAAAAAAACTTGCATATTTGTTTAACATTATAAATTTATGATAAAATATAAATAAACTATTCTCACAACAATGATATTAATTTATAGTCTTATAAGCTATTATTTCTCATTTCCTATTTATGCTAGTCTATAAAGAAACTTGCATATTTTTATAACATAAGTCAAGAATATTACTAGAAGTATGTAAGGAAGCTTGAATATGCTTGTTTTATGCTACATTACAAAAACCTATATCGTATTTAAATGGACATTTTTTAATTCATTTTTGTTTTAATTTCTTTCAAATTGTAATTATATTTGTTTTATCATATATTTTTATAGCAAAATTATCCTATTGCTATATATTTTCAATCTCTTCTTAGGAGGGAGGTACTAAGCAACTTTGTTGCTTATTCCACTTGTTTAATAGAACAAAACATTGTGATTATTTGGGTTCAGCTACAAAACTTCGTGGGATTTATTTCTCTTACCTAAGAGTATTAACGAGGTCGAAAAAATTTATTCTTAGATGAATACATGAGTTTGATTCCTTATGAATGCGTGTAATCTAATTTTAAGTAGAGAGCAAAACCCCTGATATTCTGGTAACATTTCTTCTGAAATAGAATGTCGTTGTTTTGTATTGATGTTTGTTCACTCCCAAGAAAGAGAGACCAACGCTTTATTTAACCATAACCAGGTCATGCAAGCCTTGCTCAACATGAAAATAAATATTCTCATTAAAAATACTGCCATCCGCTCATTAGAAATGTTGCCCGCTATCCTTTGCTCATATATCTACATGGTCCTCGATTGACCATTCATGTGTGATAATGGAACGAGAGAAAATGGAATCATATGTTCACTTCCATTGTTTTTTGATCCAAACATTGTCAAAGGAAGTAGAAGTAGTATGGGGTCATTGAAAACATGTACCTATGTTCCCACCAAACTTTCGTATTTCTAAAATTTGGTGATAGATTTTCGTATTTCTAAAATTTTGTAATGTTCAGAAGTGCTTAGTGTAAAGAAAACGTGAAAAATGTCTTTTTCTTTATTTTTTGCTAAATTTTGGATAAATAATTTTTGAAATTTTTGCATTCAACTCACTGAAATATGTCTTCTCCTTTATTTATTTTTTAAAATTTCCTATAAACAATTTTTGAAATTTCTATAATGTGTAATATGCCTTTTCCTTTACTTTGTTTTGCTAAATTTCCTATAAATAATTTTTGAAATATAAATAATTTTTCAAATTTCAATAGAACATCTGGAATATGTCTTTTCGTTTACTAATTTGTCGAATACATGTCTTTCCCTTGTAAATTTCCTATAAATAATTTTTGAAATTTCTATAGAACATCTGGAATATGTCTTTCCGTTTACTAATTTGTGGAAAATGTCTCTTTGGTTACTAATTTGTCGAATATATGTCTTTAGTTTGTAAAATTCCTGTAAATAATTTCAAAACTTTTATAGAACATCTGAATATGTCTTTTCTTTTACTAATTTCTATAGTACACTTGAAATAAGTCTTTTTGTTTACAACTTTTGCTAAATTTAAATAAGAATATATTTAAATTTTTTATAAGCAACATGTGAAATATGGAAATTTTGAAATTTCCTATAAATAATTTTCTAATTTTTGAAAATTCTACATAACACGTGGAATATGTTTTTTGTTGACTAATTTCTATAATTTCAATAGAACACTTGAATATGTATTTTGTTTACAACTTTTATAATTTCAAAACCATTATAAACACTAACATGTATTCAATTCTCTTCTCCATTTGAAATTCAAATTTATTACAATTTTTTTGGAAAAGACATCAAACTTCAGTACTCTTAGGATTTCAATCTTTTTCTTTAAAGTTCAAATTGATTCAACAACATACCCACCTTCAATGCTAATAGGATCTTCATACTATTCTCCAAGATCAAATTGATTTCACAATATATCAACCTTCAAAGCTACTATTCTACATCTCATAACCATGTTGTTAGTCCTCCCAATCCCAATGAAAAAACCTATAAAGAAAATGTAGAAATTAAACTACAAACAAATTGTCATAACCATATTGTTAGTCTTGCCAATCCTAATGAAAAAATCTATAAAGAAAATGTAGAAATTAAACTACAAGCAAAATGTCTAAATGCTTCCTCACCATCGCATGCCATTTCAATATCTATGGAACTTATACATCTCAACGAAAGAATGTTTGATGATTGATAAAAGTCTCAAAGATTTTTTCTCTTACAACTACATGAGACCGAATTTTTGGGATCCAATGTCAAAACATTGGCGATCAAATATTAGGATCAAAGTACTGCTCAAACTTAAAACACCAAGTCCAACTTATCTTTTAATGCACTTTGCATTAAATGCAATAAATAAAAAGAAAATTCGAATGTTCTACTTCAAATAATGAAACCATTCAAATGTTCTATATTAGATATGAAGCAATTGTGAACACCTAACTAAATTTTTCTAATAATTTAAAAAAAACAAATTATAACCAATTATACAAATTATAAACATTATTTTGGAGCAGGGACTAGCTGCTTTGCAGCTATTTTTCTTGTTTATTAAATGAGTTAATGTTTAGAATTTAGAATCTCATTTTAGCTAATAGTTAGTGTTATAAAAAAATTTGCAATTTATTCATTTTACAACTAATTTTAAAATCTTATCAAAACTCGAATATGGATAGTGGTTAAGAAGACCATGCGTTACACTTAGTTTTACTATTGCAAATGTATGCACAATGACTAAAGAGATGATATCAAATGACAATTTTGTAATATATTTTTTAAGCAACTATACAAATTAATATAAAAACCTTGTTTTTTCTAAAATCAATCTCTCATTCTTAAGTGCATAGACATTGTTGTCTTTTAATAAATCTCACATTCTATTCAACAAACTAAAACATTAGTATCTTTGCCAAATATGACAGATTTGACTAGTGTCATCTTTTTTTAGCTTGTTAAAAGGTTGAATATACAAACACTATGGTGTGGACACTATAGTTTTTTGATGTAGTAACAATCTTGTTACAATAGTTTTTAGTTGAGTCATGATGTTTGACAGATTTACAATTCAACATACATTATGAGTATGTTTGATAAATGATTTCTTATCAACTTAATAAATTGTGAATTTTCTTTTGAGGAATATATGGCCTCAACAGATGAGTATTCTGCCTTAAAATCTAGCATATGGATATTCCTTAATAACCAAGGGCTACTACTCCCAATATGTGAATAAGTTAGTGGGGGTTTTAGAGAGGCATCATTTGAAGGTGTGAGCTCTGGGTTCATTTTAATTTTAAGGTGTCAGCTCTGGCGACCTTCTAATTTTATATAAGGTATCCATAACCTAAAGGCTACACCAGATCGATGATGACTTTTTTGACTATTTTATTAGAGCCATTTAATGTTCATAGAAACATCCTCGTACCCTTACGGTTTGATCCATATGTATATGTATATGTATATGTATATATGTATGTATGTATGTATATATGTATACACACACACACACACACACACACACACACACACACACACATATATATATATATATATATATATTTTTTTTTCCATATATATATATATATA
>LPNX010921688.1:0-45339 GCA_001517045.1 Pseudotsuga menziesii
ATTTACAAAATTACATTATATGGTGTAAACTCGGGTGTTGCACGAAGGGAAAGTATATAAAATATGTTGCATAGGTTCTTTATGTTAAAATTTTATTAAATAGGTTGAGATACTAATTCCAATGGTGTTTGATGATGGTTCTTCAAGACACATTCTCATTCTTCTCCTTCAATCATGGTTTGTTGAATGATGAGGAATTTAGATTACTTATGGAAACAAATTGAAAATTTTATGATACAGCTTCAAATGTTTCAATTTTATGCAAAACTTAAGAATATTATGAAATCGGTTCTAGAGTGGGAAAAGAAGAAAACATAATAAAATCAAACGGACCTTAAACAAGTTGATGTAAGAAATTATTGTTTCTTTCAAAACAATCTTTTAAAGGTTTCCAATGACGATGAAAGTTTATCTCTAAAGAATTTGGATGATAGAAAGAAGCACTAAGTGTAAAAAAGAGGAGGTGATGTGGAGGCTCATAAGAAATGTCATCTGATGATGGGGACAATAATAATAAAAAAATTATTGTTCCTTGGGTTCCTTTCTTAAATCGTGAATGAGAGACTCATTGCAAAAATAGAAAAGGAGGAAATAAAACGGTATTTTTTTTCATTGAAAAATATCAAGATCTTTGGACTATTTGTTAGTATATGGAATTATACACTACTTTCTATGGGATCTTAGAGGATGATATCTTGAGGGTGGTGAAGGAAACAAAATAATTGGGTAATCTCCATGAAGAATGACACATATTCTTATGAGGGTTTCACACCTATCTCACTATGTAATCTTATCTGGAGGACTAAACAAACGTAGTAAAAGAAATACTAGGTGGGTGTGTAATATCTCTAATACCCCAAGCACTATGGGGAGTACATAATGAATGGGTCCCATAAAAAAATACATTCTAGGTACCCATTTTAAAATGCATCTAAGTAACATATGATATATCAAAATATAGGAAGAGGGAAAACCTAATGGGAATAAAAATGGCCTCAAAATATACTATTGAAAAGGTAATACAACTACTAGGCAATTATCTCATTGATCCCAAGGAAGAATTGCAGAAAGTGGATTATTTATTCCATGGAAGTATTCATCAATATGTGTACAATCTATTCAAGAGAAGGAAAATACCAAAAATTCATGATCCTATCATGAAATAATCCTATGATGTACCGCATGCAGATCTCAATGTGTTTTTTCTTTGTCACTATAGTAGATTCTACAAAACTTCATTGTGCTCTTATTGTCACACCAAATGACCACTCGATGGTTAAGAAAGATACCAAGATATGTAAGGAAATGATGAGCCAAATGGCCCAGTAAATGACATTCACAAAACATCTCTACTCATCCCCTGTTAATGACAAATAAATTTAGGATTGATTTTTACTATACCAACAAATGTGGTTGCATCCAAAACTAAGAACATATGCTAAAATGGACTTGTGATATTTGCAATTCCCATTCCTATATGAATCATTGTATCCAATGGGATATAGTGTACAACCTCCTACATAATGAAACCCATAGCTTGTGGTACCTCTAACATATATGAGGATGCACTCAATATCTTTCCAATGCATCTAATGTGGCTCCTGCATGTATGTTTAAAATTCTTAAAATGCATAGAGATAACTAGATTATATTGAGTGATATACAATAGACTCCCTGCTATGTAATAAAACTTGGTGAAATCGATCAATAGTGTATCTCCACAATCCTGAAGCCTTACCATATATAAGAAAAATATAGCTACTCGATGACAGTCATCCATGTCAAATCTAACAAATAAATATCCTTCATACTTTGACTAAGCCATCTTGATCCCTCAATTAGCTTAGTTGATTTCATTACCAAGAATTAAGTGTAGTAGACTCATGTATAGTATGGTGAACCACTCCAAGATTTAAACGTTGTCTTTCATTTTACAAATTTGTGAGAATATCTATTTTGAATGTGCATTGCATAGTTGATTAATTCAACCCAAAACTTAAAAGGAAGGAACTTTGCATTCAACATGTAACTTACCATCTCTCTTAGAGACCGGTTCTTCCTCTTAGCTTCTATGTTTTGTTATGGAGTGTACATAACTATGTGTTGTAATTGAATACCTAATTCATTGCAAATATTTCCCATTATCTATGAGGAGGTTTTTTATCATATTCACATACTTCTTCTCTACATGTGCTATGAATTATTTGAGATGATAAAACACTTCAGACTTGAGCATAAGAAAGTAGAACTATATCTGCCTTGTGAAATCATCGATAAAAGAAAACAGAAATGTTTCCTTTGTTGTGGAATGATCTGAGAAGGGCCCCATGAAATAAATTCAAAAGGGATTCAAGGGTGGGGATTCCCTCCATGCCTCCCCATTTTCAAACTTCTCTTTTGGATTCATAGCAAGAACACATCATCGACATACTCCTTTAGAGAATTTTATGTTTGGTAAGCCTTTTACCATACCATGTTTCTTGACCTACTCCATAAACATAAAATTTAAGTCACCAAATATTTTTTGCCAAATTATACTTCCATCATTTACATGGGTTAGTGGAAATGTGGAATTAGATATAGTAATAAATTTAGAGAATTTTTACAATATATGTTGATGGTTTATCTCACTGACAACAATTAGACAGTAATTTTCCATGTCAATTATTGACACTTAATCCAAGGTGGATTTTACCTTCTTTCCCTTTCCTAAATGTGTGATTTAGTAAAGAGAGAATAGATTTATATAGAGTTCATAGCATGCATTATGTTATCCCTAAAGTTGAACCTAGACTACGGGATTCAAGCTTAAGGAAATCTTTGTTCAAAAATGCAAAAATCAAATACAATCCAATCGAAAACACAGGCTGTTATCAAACTAGGGCTAATAGATCTTACATTACTAGAAGGAACTAGGCTAGTATTACTTGTTTGTACAGCTTGCACAGTTCTGGTATAAAATTAAAATATCACACAATTTACAATAAACATAGCTTGTATATATCACAGATTGGTAAATACAGATATTTATAATAAGATCAAAGCATTTAAAGTAAAGGCTGGTATGAATCAGAGCTGCAGGAAAATCAAACAAAGGCTGTATAACATGAAATCAATCACAAAGTTCAATACCCAGGTACTATGATCCTAAATCATGAAGTGAAACTGTCAATGTTTGTAAAAATAAAAGATAACTGGCATCTCACGATAAGAATTATTGTAATGGAGAATGAATGACCATGTACATAACAGAATTATCAGAGAGACAATTTATATAACACAAGGACAAATCATCATCAAGTTTATTCAAAACTAGAACCTGTCATTGAAGCTGCAAAAAGTTCATGCTACACAGATGTGCTTACAACTGATCAAGCATGGCTCCCAAAAACTGCCAACCTGCAGTCCCCTGCGTTCTCCTGAAAGGAAGAACTCTCTCCTCTAGCTCTCGAGCCCTTAGCTGGGACCTCTCCTCTTTTACATATAAGTTTTTTACATTTTATAGATAAACTAAATTCTCAAAACAATTTTTTGAGATCCACAATTTTAGGATCGAATATTTAAATAATAATTACAAATTACACAATCGATCCTGAATATAATCGCCAGCTGAAAATTCTGTAACTGAATCCAAGAAGAGGAATCAATATTTATGTATTTGTTTCTTTAATAAATTCCTCTTGCTGCCACATGTTCATTGGATACCCTGTATTCTTGCCAAATTTAACTACTAATCTTGAGTCTTCAACCTCGATCATGCCCTTGTGGAAGTAATTCACTATTTTGGGGAATTTAGTACTTTTCCAATCCTCTGTCGACTTGTTAATGCCAAGTAGCAATGGACTGCCATGTTCACATGCAACCGACTCATTAGGGCACTGTAGATTTTTTGAAAATAAAAGAATAGATACCAATCTATGGGTTCTCGCTTGCTCCAAGTCCTCTAGTTGACATCTCACCAATCTGTAATCGATATTCAGGACTCACAGGTGACATTTTCAATGTCTGAGCATCTGTGTTGATAAACTAGAACTCCAAACCCTTAATATCGCTCTCAACCATTCTGTTCACAGCATTTGAGTCTTCCCCTCCTACTCCTACAACCTTAATTGTGGCCTTATTGTAGTTTGGAGTTGAAAGCGAGTCTTGCCACGGACCAGACACCATGTTTACATCCCCATTCTCTTGAAAACCTGCTATATCACGTCCATCTTTCCAAAGAATTGAAACTCGAGGATTTAAATCCAACAGGGATTCTTGGTGACTATAGGAAGATAATGGTGGCATTACTAATCTTACGAGATGCTTGCTATTTCTTGAATGCCCTGCAGCTAGGGGATTCACATTGTTTATTGTAAGTGTTGCATTCTTCTTCTTGCACTCCAGATATCCATTATGATTTGCAGTTCAGAGAAGGAAATCTCCTACAAGATGCCAATGAACTGAGTGAATGTGAAGACTGATCTCCTGAAAATGCAAAATGACAAGATCCCTGAGTCACAAACTCGTAAGATCTCCTGTTTATGGTACTTTGGCAGATGATTCCTCTGGATGATCGGGAAACTAAATTGCTTGAAGACGATAATCCAAACTTTAGACAACAAGCCATTTCCATGAACATCGAAATATAGTGACCTAATATTCCAATTACCAGCCTTACTCGTGCATATGAAATCATTGCCAAGGGATAATCATAGTGAAATTCTCTTCGATTATACACTGCGTGCAACACTTGAGAACTTCATGACTTTTCCAATAGCGACTGTTTTACCTTCATCACGAAGTGTGAACCTTCCTAGTTGAAGAAAACCAGAGAACTTCTCAACACAGATAGTGTCATTTACCTGGATGCGGCGCAACATAACTGCTCCAGATTTAACAAAAATAATCTTCGTTTTCATTGGCTTTTTCATCCTTGGGAAGGAGACAAAAGATCCATTTTTAATGTCATAACCTCTCTTAACAAGAACTATTTAAAACAAAATGGCACATAAGATAATGGGAAAAACTAGAAAACAAGGCGAAAGACACAATGTACAAATTGACCAGGATGGAAGCTGAGACAATAAGGAGGACTGACTAGGCTGACTGGGATATTCATGACCTGGGAAAAAATGATAATAGACTTTACATTCATGGTTGTCGGAATCCAAATTTGTGGGACAAATATGGAGATAACATCTGACCTTATCTGGGGATGGCATGCTCCCTGCGAGTTGCCAAGAACTTTCAAACCTGTGCCTTATCCATTGTGCTATACGGTCAACTCTTCAGTCAGCCCCTGATAAATTCTGAAATCTGCCCCCTTTTATTCAAATAAAATAATTGTAAACCTGCTAAAAATCTAATCACCATGAAAAATGCAAAAAGTAAATGCTCATGAATGAGCTTATTTATCCACACATCTACTCTGCTCTTGGAGAAATCAAGCTGATCATGTGTAACTTGATTTCCAATGGAACCAAGTTAAGAACTGAATTAGCAATTGAAATCCTGAAACATGCTTTTGTAAAATAAAGATTGAATAATTTGCAGCCATCTTATCATGAATCTGAAACCCACATTTAAAGCTGAACAAAACTAAATGGATGGAATTGATAAAAACCTCGAGATAGGTAGCCACGGGATCATAATAATTTAAAACCGTATTTTGATCAGATATCCCTATTTCTTCTTGAAGGTAAGCAAGCTTCCTCTGGATAAACTCTGACCTCACTATCTCCATAAAACCATCTTCTTCACAATAATTTGAAAACCACTTTCTACTTTCTAAGATATGCAGATTTAATTCTTCATTCCAAATCACACACCTAAAAATGCTCAACCCCGGTAGTCTTGGTACAGGAAGTAACTCGCTCAGTAACTGAATCTTGAATTTTGAAACTAATGGAGTCACCTGATGAATAAATTTGTAGTCCAACTAATACCCTCCTCCTGTCCACCGTCAAGAGCTGGATCCGATCTTTGTCATTCTTTCCCGGGGAAGATATCCTTTTGTTTGTCTGCTCCCCAGCAACGGCGCCAGAAGATGTTATCCCTAAAGTTGAACCTAGACTACGGGATTCAAGCTTAAGGAAATATTTGTTCAAAAATGAAAAAATCAAATACAATCCAATTGGAAACACAGGCTGGTATCAAACTAGGGCTAATAGATCTTACAGTACTAGAAGGCACTAGGCTAGTATTACTTGTTTGTACAGCTTGCACAGTTCTGTTATAAAATCAAAATATCACACAATTTACAGTAAACAGAGCTGGTATATATCATAGATTGGCAAATACATATATTTATAATAATATCAAAGCATTTAAAGTAAAGGCTGGTATGAATCAGAGCTGTAGGAAAATCAAACAGAGGCTGTATAACATGAAATCAATCACAAAGTTCAATACCGAGGTACTATGATCCTAAATCATGCAGTGAAACTGTCAATGTTTGTAAAAATAAAAGATAATTTTCATCTCACGATAAGAATTATTGTAATGGAATATGAATGACCATGTACATAACAGAATTATCAGAGAGACAATTTATATAACACAAGGACAAATCATCATCAAGTTTACTCAAAACTAGAACCTGTCATTGAAGCTAGAAAAAGTTCATGCTACACAGATGTGCTTACAACTGATCAAGCATGGCTCCCCAAAACTGCCAACCTGCAGTCCCCTGCGTTCTCCTGAAAGGAAGAACTCTCTCCTCTAGCTCTCGAGCCCTTAGCTGGGACCTCTCCTCTTATACATATAAGTTTTTTACATTTTATAGATAAACTAAATTCTCAAAACAATTTTTTGAGATCCACAATTTCAGGATCGAATATTTAAATAATAATTACAAATTACACAATCGATCGTGAATATAATCGCCAGCTAAAAATTCTGTAACTGAATCCAAGAAGAGGAATCAATATTTATGTATTTGTTTCTTTAATAAATTCCTTCTATTGCCACATGTTCATTGGATACCCTGTATTCTTGCCAAATTTAACTACTGATCCTGAGTCTTCAATGTCGATCATGCCCTTGTGGAAGTAATTCACTATTTTGGGGAATTTAGTACTTTTCCAATCCTCTGTCGACTCCTTAATGCCAAGTAGCAATGGAATGCCACGTTCACATGCAACTGACTCATTAGGGCACTATAGATTTTTTGAAAATAAAAGCATAGATACCGATCTCTGGGTTCCCGCTTGCTCCAAGTCCTCTAGTTGAATTCTCACCAATCTGTAATCGATATTCAGGACTCACATGTGACATTTTCAATGTCTGAGCATCTGTGTTGATAACCCAGAACTCCAAACCCTAAATATCGCTCTCAACCATTCTGTTCACAGCATTTGAGTCTCCCCCTCCTACTCCTACAACCTTAATTGTGGCCTTATTGTAGTTTGGAGTTGAAAGTGAGTCTTGCCAAGGACCAGACACCATGTTTACATCCCCATTCTCTTGAAAACCTGCTTTATCATGTCCATCTTTCCAAAGAATTGAAACTCGAGGATTTAAATCCAACAGGGATTCTTGGTGACTGTAGGAAGACAATGGTGGAATTACTGATCTTACGAGATGCTTGCTATTTCTTGAATGACCTGCAGCTAGGGGATTCACATTGTTTATTGTAAGTGCTGCATTCTTCTTCATGCACTCCAGATATCCATTACGATTTGCATTTTAGAGAAGGAAATATCCTACAAGACACCAATGAACTAAGTGAATGTGAAGACTGATCTTCTGAAAATGCAAAATGACAAGATCCCTGAGTCACAAACTCGTAAGATCTCCTGTTTATGGTACTTTGGCAGATGATTCCTCCAGATGATCGAGAAACTGAATTGCTTGAAGACAATAATCCAAACTTTAGAGAAGAAGCGATTTCCATGAACATCGAAAGATAGTGACCTAATATTCCAATTACTATCCTTACTCGTGCATATGAAATCATTGCCAAGGGATAATCATAGTGAAATTCTCTTCGATTATACACTGCCTGCAACACTTAAGAACTTCATGACTTTTCCAATAGCGACTGTTTTACCTTCATCTTGAAGTGTGAACCTTCCTAGTTGAAGAAAACCAGAGAACTTCTCAACACAGATAGTGTCATTTACCTGGATGCGACGCAACACAACTGCTCCAAATTTAACAAAAATAATCTTCTTTTTCATTGGCTTTTTCGTCCTTGGGAAGGAGACAAAAGATCCATTTTTAATGTGATAACCTCTCTTAAAAAGAACTATTTAAAACAAAATGGCACATAAGATAATGGGAAAAACTAGAAAACAAGGCGAAAGACACAATGTACAAATTGACCAGGATGGAAGCTAAGACAATAAGGAGGACTCACTAGGTTGACAGGGATATTCATGACCTGGGCAAAAATGCTAATAGACTTTACATTCATGCTTGTCGGAATCCAAATTTGTGGGACAAATATGGATATAACACATTATATTCATGCAACTTCCATTTTTAAGATCGACTCTCCCTTGTCAATAAACATCTACTAGAGAGTCATCTACAATTAGAATAGGAAGACTCGTGCATGATTTTAAAGATGAAAATAAATGTTTGGTGGATTCCATGTTGTGTTATTCTTATGAATCAATGTGTTAAGCCCTAAATGTTGGGCACATTTTCCCTATAGTATCACACATTAAATTAGTCTTGATTTCATCTTTGGCTCATTAGGTATAATTTTCATTAGGATGGTTATATTAGTTACATTAGCTTGGGTGAGTTAGTTGGAATTGTACAACGTAGTCTCCTATATATAGGACAAAGACATTTCATTTGGAGCATCTCATTTTGTCTTGTCTTATGTACTTAGTACCTTGTGTAAGCAGGTATCCCCATTGAAGAGGATTTCAATTCATCTTTGTTCTTCATTATTAAGGCGTGGATTACTCTTTCTTCTCTCTTTATGCTCTTTTCATGTTCTTTTGCAGAATTTGTTACTTAACACTCAGTATCACAACTTGGATGCTTCCAAAATGAGCTATCTTGGAACTTTTGCAATAACATTTTTTCTGTAAGGTTTCATAAAGAAAGACTAAAAAAATGTAAAAAACAAGTCAATATATGAACAATAAAAAATTTAGATCCTGAAGCATTACAGGTTCTGAGATATTTGCGATGGAAGTTCGGGTTTCTGACTATTCCAACAAATATTTTAAATTAGGTGTTCTTGGAAAAATAGTCATATCTAGGGCATGAGTGATCCGAATTGAGTGAGCCTAATCAATTTGTATGGTACTAATGGATTTGTGACCATAACAAAGACTCTATTATATCTTGGTGTATGTTCACATAAGAATGGATTTCTCATTATGGGGATATTAATAGCAACACCTTCTTTATCCAATTGATAAATCTCAAGCAAAAAGTCCCTATTACAGAGCACATCAAGTTGTTTCAGAAGCTATGTCTTAGTGTGAAGAGTATTTTAGAAGAAAATTTGTTCGATCTCCTTATTAGAATCTTGAAGGATAAAATTCAACATGTGGTGCATCTCTTCTAACCACGATCATTGGAAAAGGATTTCATGGTGACAAGGAAGGTTCCAAGTAAAAATATTGCAATAAATATTAGAAATACCACTTCCAACACGTACATAGAGAATGGTGTTCCTTCTAGCCCACCTCATAGTTTGACACTGACCTGTGACAACTGGGGGAAAGAAGAGAAAAATTTTGATGCTTTATTTGTTATTGAAAGTATAGCAAGGCACATATGTGTGGCGAAAATACATTGTCAGGACAAAAACCAAAAGAATAGGAAACATTACAAGCTGAAGAAATTTATCCATGCCACTTTCTCACATTCTAGATGTAATTTATTCCACTAAGGAAAACCCTATGGATGTCACTAATGGTACTTTTCAAACGGAAGAAACAAGTGCAAAATGTACATACTAAAGAATTACAATCACAGAAAGGAAAGGACATCCAAAAATCAACTCAAGTACATAAGAAGGTTACATTTTAAAAAAAAATATTTCCCAACTGAACTTGATTAACAAATTATCGTTGATGAGGATGCTACTTCTGCTGGTAAGAGTAAGAAACACTCTTTAAAAAAAAATAACGATGAGGGCTCTTTCATTCCTAATCAACAAGTTGTTCATCTGAATACACTGGCTTCAAGATGTAAAAGGAGGAGATAAGATGTTGAATCCAATATTAGCACTGAAAATTAAAGTGAAATTTCTAGGTATACTTTCGAAATCATAACTCTAGGCGGCGATCTAGATGATGGTGTTGTTAATACAACACAAAATGTCATTCGGGAATGATTTCAAAGGGATAACTTGGTTCACAATGGGCATACATTTAATTTAAATGTTAAGAAACTTTATAAAATTCCAAAAGGTCAAGAAAAGTATCAAATTAGGAAACCACATCACTTGCATGTTCATAACTTGAAAGCATTAATGAGGCTCAATCGTTATGCACATGTGGTTGACTATGTAGTTCTTGTTGACCCAGAAGATATTCCTATTATAAATTAATTTGATGAATCAAGGTGTTTTGATTACAAGTACTATGTTTTGGGGGAATAATTCTACAGAGGCCAGAAGAGAATTGATGCAAGAGTTTCCCCAAAACCCCATTTTTTAAATAGTCACAATGCATAATTTATGTTGGTTTAACAGACGTGGAAGAAAAACTACTGGAATGGGATCATAATACAGATAGTGACTATAGAATATCCATGACATTCATTCAAATGGTTAGATTTAACCATAATGAATTTGAACAAATATGTGGTGGGGATAGATTGAAAGTTGATGCTGATTTCAAGAAATAATGTTGTATGGAAGTAGGTTTCCCAATCAAACAAGATGATGTAAAACATAAAGGTTTGAAAGGAAGTCACTAGTACATGTCGACATTTTTCCCACGGACTTTCATTTCTATTGAAACACTTGTGCGTTGGTATAACAATGAAAATAGCCCTTTATTTTTGTGACAAAACTTTCGTCTCTATAGCAACACTTTCCACATTTTGTCACAATAGCAACGAAAGTATGGATACTACTATGATGGAGTGTCATCACTATTGCGACAAAGTGTTCATTTCTATTGCAATGATAAATTACCGATGAAGTTATGACTGGCTGTTGCTATAGCGAAGCAACGCAATGTTTTTAAAAAATGAGCAAAGTTTATGTAACAATGCTTTCATTGGTTTAGCGATGGAACTTCGTTGCTATAGTGACGACAAGAAAATTTAAAAAAAAACAAAGGTTTTGCGACGAAGCCTTCATTGGTTTAGCGACGAAAATTCGTTGGTGTAGTGATGAGGTAACTATTACATCATTATATTTAGAGCCTGATCAATTTGTATGGTACTATGACTTTGTGATAGTAACATAGACTCTATTATGTCTTGGTGTATATTTACAGAAGAATGGATTTCGCATTATGGGGATAGTAATAGTAACACCTAATTTATCTAGTTGATAAATCTCAAGGAAAAATTCCCTGTTACATAGCACATCAAGCAATTTTAGAAGCTATGTCTTAGAGTGAAGAGTATTTCAAAAGAAAATTTGTTCAATCTCCTTATTAGAACCTTGAAGGATAAAATTAAACATGTGGTGCATCTCTTCTAACCTGCATCCTTGGAGAAGGATTTCATGGTAGTAAGGAAGGTTGAAACTAAAAATGTTGCAATACATATTAGAAATACCACTTCTAATACATATAGAGAGAATGGTGTTCTTTCTTCTAACCCACCTCATAGTTTGACACTGACCTCAAAAACTGGGGGAAAGAAGAGAAAAATGTCTATGCTTTATTTGTGATTGAAAGTATAGAAAGGGACATAAGTGTGGAGAAACTAAATTATTCTATATATATTGTGAAGATGAAAACCAAAAGAATAGGAAGCATTACAAGTTGATGAAATTTATCCATGCCACTTTCTCATATTCTAAATGGAATTTTTTCCACTGAGGAAAACCCTATGGATGTCATTAATGGTACTTTTCAAAAGGGAGAAACACAAACGATGAAACAAGTGAAAAATGTACAAACTGAAGAATTATAGACACACAAAGGAAAGGACATTCAGAAATCAACTAAAGTACCTAAGAAGGTTCCATTTAAAAAATATATATTTCCCAACTAAACTTGATCAACAAATTGTTGTTGATGAGGATGCTACTTCTCCTGGTAAGAGTAAGAAACACTCTTCAAAAAAAAATATCAATGAGGGTTCTTTCATTTCTGATCAACAATTTGTTCATTTAGATGCATTGGACTCAAGACATAAAAGGAAGAGACAAGATGTTGAATCCAATCTTAGCACTGAAAATCAAAGTGAAATTTCTAGGTATAGTTTGGAAATCATAACTCCACGTGGTGATCTAGATGATGGTGTTGTTAATACAACAAAAAATGTCATTCGAGAATAATTGCAGAGGGATAAGTTCGTTCACAATGGGCATACATTTGATTTAAACATGAAGCAACTTTATAGAAAGACAGAAGGTCAAGAAAAGTATCAAATTAGGAAACCACGTCGCTTGCATGTTCATAACTTAAAAGCATTAACGAGGCTCAATCCTTATGCACATGTGATTGACTACATAGTTCTTCTTGAAATGGAAGATATTCCTATTAGAAATGAATTTGATGAATCAAGGTCTTGTGATTACAAGTACTATGTTTTTGGGGGGAATCATTCTGCAAAGGTCAGAAGAGAATTGATGCAAGAGTTTCCCACAAACCCCATTTTTTAAATAGTCAAATGCATAATTTATGTTGGTTTAAAAAATGTGGAAGAAAAACTATTGGAATGGGATCATAACACAGATAGTGACTAGAGAATGTCCATGAAATTCATTCAAATGGTTAGATTTACCCACAATCAATTTAAACAAATATGTGGTGGGGATAGATTGAAATTTGATGCATATTTCAAGACATAATGTTCAATGGAAATAGGTTTGTCGATTAAAGAGGATGATGTGAAACATAAAGCTTGGAAAGGAAGTCACTAGTACATGTAGACATTTTTCCCACGTACTTTCGTTGCTATTGCAACACTTGTACGTTTATATAGTGACAAAAATGGCCCCTTCTTTTCGTGGAAAAACATTTGTGGCTATAGCAACACTATCCACATTTTGTCGCAATAGCGACGAATGGCATGTGTTTCAATTGCGACAAAAGGATGGATACTACTATGACGGAGTGTTGTCATGGACTGGTGGCTAAATATCAAGCTGCACCAAAAGAGATTCATGTTCAAGCTATAAAAATAATCATCAGGTATTTTAAAGGAACCATACATCTTGTATTATGGTATCCATGCAAGAATACATTCTCCATTAAAGCCGACTCAAATGCATATTGGGTAGGTTGTGTAGATGACAGAAAAAGTACAAGTGGATGAACCTTATTCTTGGGATAATCATTGCTAGCTTGGACAAGCAAGAAACATACATCAATTTCTTTGTCTACCACTGAAGTAGAGTATATTGCAGCAACTGAATGTTGCACACAAATTGAATGGATGAGACAGACTTTAAAAGACATTAAAATAGTGTTTTAAGAACCTATAAGCCTATCCAAAGACCCTGTTCAGAACTCAAAATCGAAACACATTCCAATAAAGTTTCACTATTTAAGATAGCAGGCTTCAAATAAAAACATTAAACTAGAATATGTTTCAACATAGGAACAAGTGACAGATATTTTTAGAAAAACTTTAAGAAGAGATGTGTCTGAATATCTGAAGCAAATATTAGGAGTGGTATCCTCTCTAATCTAAAATAAACTAATACATTAGAATGGAATCACCTCAGGGGGAGATAGTGACCAAAGTTAGGGGGAGTCAGTTAATCCTTTTCCTTTGATGTCAAAGGGGGGTAAATGGAAATAGTGTTTCCATCAATGGAAAAGGGGGATATTGTTGGTAATATGGAAGTGTTCAGGGTGTCACTGATGGAAATAGAGATATCATTGATAGAATAAAATGTGGCCTCATGTTCATGTTTAAAGGATACTTCTGAAAATTTCAATGGATGCACGCTAGTGGGGTTAGTGACATTAAAATCAGACTTGTGTTAATAATAAGACAAATGAACCACATATTGGTGTAATAATGAAGTCTCTCATTAACAGTAATGATCCTAGGAGTTGTGAATGAATTCTTGGATATAAAGACTCAACAGCTATTAGATAAAAAAAAATCGACGGTGGAAGATTGAGTTTTGTGTTTGGGATTAATCCCACATTAGCTGTGGAGAAAGAGTTTTATGTTAGTGGTGGTTTTTCTAAATTCAAGTCACTATAGTGGATAGGTGTTCAAATCCAAGCCACAACAATGAATAAATGTTGAAGACTGAGCTGCAAACAATGGATGATTGTTCAAAGTCCACAACGGCAGGTGAATTGCTTGGCTTGTTGACAATATTGTCGAAACAACGAATCGATCTTGTTGTTCAAGCCATTAAAGCAAAACATTTCAAAGATCAAGCCACAACAACGGGTGATTTGTTAAGTATGAGCCACAACGATGGGTGATTTTTTGGTATAAGTAGCTATGGAAGATGTTTGTTCAACTATGAGCTGCTACAGTTGATGGTTGTTCAAATATGAGCCACTACGACAGACAATTCTTCAGAAGATGACTATTTAACTATGAGCCTGTACGGTAGATGGTTGTTCAATTATGAGGAACAAGATGAAGAGGCACAAGATAGAATTTGAAGAAGTACGATCAACATGTTAGAACTTGTCTATGAAAATTTGTGTTTATCCAGGTTGAAGAGATGCAACTGTTGAAATAATCTTAAACGCTGAGAAGTATATAAGCAACGGTGAGAGTAAGAAGAAAGATGTCTCGATAGTTTGAATTGCATGATCAAAATCAAAGACCAGTGGGTGTTACAGAATTTAGTGGGAGACAAATTGTAAGAAATATATTAGGGTGGAAGGGTGGTGCTAGGGAAGGATACATGCCTGTTAGGGGGTCTTAGCCTCCTTCCAATAGTGGCTGGAAAATCAAGCTATTAGTGTATCCTTGTATGTAGCTGTAGGAAGAAATCACGGTGTGGGTACATCCTTTAGTGGTGGATGATAAAATTGGGGATTATTGTCTCCAGCAAGTGGTTTCTTGCAAATAACTCTTGTAAATATAATTTTGAGGTATAGAATGAGTTGGTGTTTACCCTATTGCGATTCCACGCTAAATATGTTTTCTATATATTCTTGTTGTGATTTGTTTCTAATAACATATTTAAATGTGGTTTAAAATAATAAAAAGATAACAATACTGATTCACCCCCCCTCTCAATATTGACCTATAAACCAACATATTAGTGTCAAAACATCACCTCTATGAATATTTCTTATTTTCCATCCAGATGTACAAGGAGGAGCAGTTCTAAAAGCATTCAAGGATAAAGAAAAATGAAGGAAGCAACTGTATTGGTAAGATAAATGTAGTGTGTTATTAAGCATTTGAAATTAGAAATGAAATTAATTTGTAATGTCCAAAAAAATCGAAAATAATGTTTTTCTTTTTATAGGCTAGTAAAAACTACCTAGACGGAACATTATTCACTTACAAAACTCTATCGTACACTTCATGTACCTCTTTTTATTCGTAAGTTGTTCTTACATTTTGTCATTTACTTTCAATCATTATTTTTAATGTATTTTACTTATGATGTTGTACTGCAATTTACTACTTAGTATTATGTTTACACTTTTGTCGCTTATGTGTCGTCACTGGATTTATATGCTTCGTAATTTAGGCATTGTCACACTTCGTCGTTTCTGGAAACAAAGTGGGTGGAGTGGCAGGAGTTGTTCTTCCATGACAGTTTGAGAGTTAAAGTATTACTTTGTTAAGTAGGTTTAGTTAGTTCAATCAAACTAAGGCACCTCTTTTATTTACTTCCATGTTTACCTTGTGACACAAGGCTTAATGGGGATCTTGGATCATTTCAGTCTTTATTTACACTTACTGTTCATCATTACGCTTCATTACTGTTTCAGATTGGTGGAAAGGTAATCCTAAATTTGTTAATTATCTAGCCTATATAATTAACTATGTGATACTTATACAATCTATACAATTACACTTGATGTCTATTTTATTACAATTATTAACATAGTTCTTGTTTTAATGTCAGGTCATAACTTGGTTACTTGTTCACACCTTGGTCTTATTATAGTCACAAATGTTACCATGGCATACTTTGTATGCCATGCTCCTTAAGCGTTGATAGTTTGATAGAAAGGGGGTTAATACCCTAAGCTCTAAACCTATGGCTATTACATTACCTTTATACTTAAGATTTGAATTCTTTGATTTTAGACTAGCGCATACTGAAGTATGAACAGGACTTTGCAAAAGTGCATACGATGTAATAGTATATGATCTGCATTAAGGGTTTTGGGGTGGCGAAGCTATAACATATGGTTGAAACCATATGATAGAATGGTTTAAGCCTTCATGTGGGAAGTGGACATACATAGTAATGCAATGAAACTTAAACTATGGCGAGTGGGTTTGGTATGGCGTTAGTGGTTACCAGCTAGTGCATTCAATGCTCTTCGGAGAACGTGACAGCCCCAAGCTTAGGGCTTGGGAACATGATGGTTTGGTCATTCACTTCATTTTGATTTGGGTTTTGATCTTTCTCTGCAGAGGGGAAAATAGAGGCAACCTCCATGAGCTTACAGGTAATATCCTTGCTTGGCCTCTTATCATTTCTATGGTTTGTTTTGTTGCAATTTATCGTTGTCTTGCTTCTCATCGTTTTGTTTGTGGATGGTTGAATGTGTTGGGGTCTATGGAGAGAGTCATGGCTCAAAGCTTGTATCCGATTCCTATATGATGCAAGGGTGAACGGTAAGCCTTCCAACAATCCAATGCTTGTTACCTCTTGGCCTCACTAAGTAATCTCTTCCCTGTTTGGTTTTGGGGATTTCAATGTGGGGTTTAAAAATTTGCCTTCAGGCATATGATTACAGTCTTGTATTTTATTCAATGTTTTAATGGCTTCAGCCGTGGAGTGAAACTGCACTCCCTATTGTTCCGTGTATAAATTTTGGGTTTGTAAAGATGAAATGGTTTGGGAGTTTGAGCCAAGGGATGCACTGTTGCTTGCAATGGTGCCATATCCCATTGGCATGCCCGTATAGGATTCATTCTGGCTTCGCAAGAAGCTATATGGAGACACTGATTTACCATCCTATGTATGATGTCTATAATCTACATTTTTAATGATTGACTCATGTTATTTTGCTTACTATGTTGTGTAAAGTTAATTCTATGTTAATGGTTTTAATAATGTGACTATGTGTGGAAACTTGTGCTATGACAATGGTTTAAATACTTGTGTTTGGATGAGTCACATGCCTTCATGGGTGCTTTGTGTGCATTTTTAATGATTACCTAGTTATTTTTTAAGGGAAGCGAATAGGTAAAGTCATTCCATGTATTTCCTTGGTTCACGACACGCTCGGTGTTCCAGCTTGAATGCTTAAATTTCTTATTATTTTGTTTGGTTTAATAAGGTAGTTTTAGCACAGGAATTTTCCTTCATTTGAGGTCTATGTGTTGACTAATTTAATGGTCTATAATTGGTGAATAGGGTGGGTGTTGAGAGACCAGGCTGTGAATGGCTTGAGCCTTCCCATTGTGGCTGCGATAACTATGATGTATCGTTACAGTAGATATTTTAACAATTAGTTTTAAGGATTATTTGTTAGTAGAGTAGTTGGTTATTTAATATTATGAATTTGTTGGTTTTGTAGAAGCCATGGGTTATAAACCCATGATGGCATTCATTGTTGTGTTTAGACTGTAAAATAACTCTGTCCTTTTAAAAGATTTGTGGCCGAGGCCGTAACATAGTGTTGGGCTATAACACTCGTTGTAGAGAATGTAATGGTTGGAAACAATGATTTAACTTTTTTAAAAGAAGTATTGTGGTTATCAATAATTATTTCCCCCATACCTAATGTATAGCATAGCCTTAGCTTAATAACAGAAACGACCTATAGGAATTAATCCTAGGTGTTACCATGTGTAAAGACTATGGGTTAATAAAGGAATTGGTTTATGTGCATTATGTATTAGTTATGGTTTTTAAAATGCTTAAAGAACCACAGTATTGTTATGTTAATTGATTATTGTTTGTAAATTTATACTATGATTATTAAATTGTGCTTTGGCCTTTGGTCTAGGACATCCATGGGAATGGATGTCGTGACCTCCGTTGGAAACTTAATAGTTTTAAATACCAATTGGTTAATGTTATGTGCTTAGGGAAATTTAAATAGGACTATGGATTATTATGTATGTAAACATAGTTTTGATAAAGGACCACATGGGTGGTCAAGATACCCCCTCTGATTATTTATAATGTTGTTTTATTTATGTGGAGTATTTTAATATTAATGTGTAATATGGATACAGACCTTGAAATCTCCTTAATGATTTGATTAGCTTTGTTTTAGATATAATATGTTCTTTGTGGGATTAATTCTTATTCTAGTTCTTTTACTAAATAGTAGTATTTAGCATTTTGGTTTATTTACTGTTGAACTAGTTTTAATTTAAAATTTGAAACAAGCCTCTGTTGACAAATGTAATATGTCAGCAGACTACTAAAACTCCATGGAAGAAATAATTATACTACTAATAACAAACCTAGTTACAATAAGCATAACCCAAATACTTGGAATAATACATACACAATCCTAAGGATACAAACCTTGGTAAGGTACATCACATATTAAAATTTGCAGCCTAGGTTAGCATTTTAAGAATACAACCCTAGAAGATTATTAACCAGAAAATCAAACCAACAAGGTTAGTATATGAATTAAAATCATCTACCTAGTATAAACAATAGTTATTCTAGATACATAGAATAGGCAGTCAAGGGTTTCATACCTGAATTTGAAGCTCTATTAATGGCTCAACCTGCACACTCAAATAACCAACATTAACAATGCAATGCAGATTTCACCTCTATTTAATGACCAAATCACTTGAGAACTACCACGTTCCACCCAACCATGACCCAAAACCATTCCTGGTTTTAATCCGGATCCCCTGAGCTAGACCCCAACATGCAAGTAGCTTAGAGCTCCTAAGGTAGGGTTTCCTCAAAGTTTATAGATCCCAAATCACTCAAGCAAGACCTTCCCCTAAAAGATGCCGCATGACAATAGCTCAAATGTCTTCACCTATAAATTACCAAAATATATGACAAACTATATAGTGATCCATTTCAAATAAAATGGATATTTCTAAACAATTATCTATTATACAATCATGTCCAAATGCCTTGAATTCTCCTAGAATACCATCCTCATTTCGATCATTCCCAATTCTCCCTAATAAGAATAGTGACATGGAGGTTGGGAATCAAATGTAGGGGTAGATGATGACATTAATAATTCAATGGCATATGAAAAAAAAATCCTATAGAAGAAAAAGGTAGTGTAAAATTTAACAAAGGTGAGCTAGAAGTACTAGTAATCTCCTTCAAATATTAGTTAGTGGAATGGATAGAAGTTTACGAAATAAGAATTGGAGGCATTCATTTTGTAGAATTAGACATACATGATGTGGAAATACTAAAATAATTTATTTTAATATTTTCTACTTTTATACTTTTCTATGTGATTATTTTATCATATTATAGTCATGTCAATTGACAAAATAAAGAAACTCTTGAAGAAGAAATGGAAGACCCGCTAATTGGACATCCACCCACCACATAAGAGCCATGGGACCTTCAAAAAATGTTTGTTATCATTCAAATTATGGATATTAGATTCCTTGAGGAATTCCACCAACTTGGAGCCAATGTCATGAATAATCATGAAAGGTATGTTAGTGCAGAACAATTAGAGATCATGAGTAGGAGAAGTTAACTCAAGGTTTGGATTTGAGGATCCATGTTTTAGTAGTATATCATGAATACAAGAAGTTGAAATAGGAAAATCACATATTTTATTTAATCTTTAATTGATTTACCCTATTTTAAAAAGTTCTTTTTAAATAAATTCATACTTTGAAAAATAGCTTCATACTTTAAGACCCAAAATAACTTATGCGTTATTAACACCTAATTTTCTTAGGATATAAGCAAAGAACCCAAAACAACCAAACTAAGAAACATGTAGGTAATACATGTGAATAGGACAAGCTAATTGCAACATGGAAATTTAATGCCATGACCAAAGCTTCTATCATAGCAATGAAAAACGTGTGTAGCCCTGAATGTTTGGTCTCTAAAATACATGTGTAGCCGCAAAAGAGCGTAACAATAAAAATAGCATACATAAATATTTCTGTTAGCCTCCTCTTGATAAAAACGGATTATCTTCCACTAGGATTTCCAGTTATTCGTGAAGCGTGCGACATTCATAGGGCTCTTATTTTTTCACTTTCAGTAATAAGGGTATATCCTTCTATTTATTACAAAGGCATTCCCATACAATATTTATATTCTACATCTTCAAACCTAAAACCGATTAGGTATCTTGGTGATGTTTCATAAACTGATTTCAATCGCGTCTATTGAGATTAAATTATAATTAATAATAATCTTATATTTAGTAAAAAAAACATTTACTATTTAGATATAGTGAGGTATGTAGCTCTTAATATTTTAGAATTTTTGATGGACTGTTTTATTTTTTATTTTTTATTATGAATAAGGATAAGATAAGTGTACTATTTAAATTGATTTAATAAAGGCAATTTTAAATTTTAAATAAACAATTATATATATATATGTGTGTGTGTGTGTGTGTGTGTGTGTGTGTGTGTGTGTGTGTATATAATAATTGTAACTTATGAATTTATAATTGGGAGATAACTAGTAGCTGATAAGTCTATAACTGGGAACTAATGAATAGATAATTGGTGAATAATTAGTAGGTGCTACATTTATAACTAGGATCTGACGAAAGAAAGGATAACCAACAATCCATGTCCTATAACTAGAAAAATTTGTGAAAGAAAAAAAAATGATACTTAATAAATGAATCATCACTAATGACCAATGCATAAATACATAAATAACTTATAAGGTGAGAGAAAAAAATAAATGATAGTTAATAAACTAATCATAACTAATAACCAATGCATAAATACATAAATAACTTATAATTTCAAGTAGACTTGTAATTGATCCATAAATAACTCATAATAAAAATATAATTTCTATAATCAATTTATACAAATATTTTGCTATAAAATTACAACAGGATATCAAACATAACATCATATAGCTAGACACAATTACTAAAATCCAAACTAAACTACTGCTACATTCTGATATGTAACATCACTTCTGGAGCGTGGCTCAAGCTCTATCTTTGGTTTGAATGTGATTCCAAGGTGCAAGGTAAGCCTTTCCAAACAAGCCTATTCTTGTTGTCTCTCGGCCTGTCTGCGTTTTGTTTCGTCGTTTGGTTTGGGGATTCTCTGTGGGGTTTTGAATTCGCCTTCAGGCTTGTGATGAATAGCCTTGGGTTTTTAAATGTTAGTATGGCATTGTTGGACGTGGAGAAACCTTGTGCTCTCATAGGATCTGTGTAGATATAATTGGTGTAAGCATTTATCATGGTAATTTGTAGTTTTGGATTTGCAATTTCATGCCTAGGCAGCACCATTGCTTGCAATGGTGCCAAATCCCATGGAATGACTGTGTAATTATTTGACTTATGATTTTGGCATCCTTGTACATAAAACATACTCTTCATTTATGAAATTGAATGTTTTATCATGGTTACAGTGTATGTGTTGAATTAAGCTTCGCTATTGGTTTACTATTGTGAGTTATAATGTGGCATTTCTCCTTCGTTACTGGAATGTGTATAAATGGTTAAATTAGATCTTGGCTGTAATATTTGACAACACATGGGTTGAGGCCATGCCTTGTATGGCATGATCCCTCCCACGATTGTTGTGATAGCTTCATTTGTTCAATTCCTTACTGTGTAATATGTTTGTATTTTAATTTTATAAGCCATAGCTTCGCTTGCGTATATGTTGTGCATAGCATTCAGATGATTGCATTATTGTTTATGATTTCATTGGTGTAGAATATAATGTGTATTATATGTGAGCCATTTGTACAATTCCATGATGGCCTTCATCACTATAGATAGACTTTTAAATGGACGACGTAATAATTATTTTGGCTGAGGCCGTGCTTACAACTTTGGGCAGAAGCTAAGGTCTTACGACCTCACTGTAGCATATTTGTTTGTTTATTAATAGTATTTATTTTGTTAATGTAGCCCACATACGTTGTATGTATAGCGTGGCCTTGGTTCATGTAATGAGTTGTATTTTTATGTGGATGCGTATCGGGTTTGGATACCAACATGGCTCGAATCCTGTTCACCTTTGTAATTATTGGAACCATGTAGAGAATTTGATATGGTTTATTTAAAATGTAGAAGATTCTTGTATATTTTATGGTATTTAATTCGTTATATCGAAAGAATTACAGAGTTACGTAATTTCACTACTATATATATATATATATATATATATATATATATATGTTGTGGTTGTTTTTATTGAGGCCTCGGACTTGGGATTAATATCGTGGCCTCTATTTAAAATTCCAGAGTTCTTTAATTTGTTTTAAATGTTTTAGTTGTGCCCTATACCCTCTCTATACCCCTTACCATGCTTCCTATCCTCACTTACCCAAAAGCAATAGGGGGATACCTTGAGTATGAAACACCCATTCTGGGAGGGGATACCCAATAATTCTTATTGGGCACCACCAGGAGGGGCCCATGGGGATTTTTTGGATAATTTATAACTAATAGTTATGAGTGATTTAGTGTACGAATAGAGATGAAATATTGGACCAAAAGCATGGTCATGATAGTTCTTATTCATTTATTTATAATAATATTATTTAATGGAATGATTTAATAGTTTGCAGGTATTTAATGTGCAGACCTTGAAAGGTATTTAATGTTTTATTAGAGAATAACTATGGATAGTATTTTGACTCGATTATATTTGATGTCTATATATATTTATATACATACATAGTAGTTCAATTTGTATATGGTACCTTAGGTTATCTAGATTATAAGTTTATACATATATGTATTCTTAACTTCCTTCTAATATTAATCTATTTAAATCTATAGCATGTCTCTACTCACAAATGTAATATGCAATCAGAGTATATGAAGATTAAATGAACAATAAAAGCAGGTCTGAAATAACCTAGTTTATCCATAACCTAGTTTTATCAATCGTGCTACTACAAGATTTAAACTAGGGTGTAAAACCCTTGATGAACATTAGTAAATAAATTGAACTCCCAAAATAAACCAATAAGTAAACCCTAGATAAACCTGGTAGAAGAAATCACTTACAACCTAGGGTTAATATTTTAAGATGCAGACCCTAGTAGTTTTAAACAGAGAAACATATAAATTGGGTTAGGAAATGCAAAGGAATCATTTACCTAACATATCTACCATTTATTCTATGAAAGTAGAATAGAAACTCTAGAGATTCAAACCTATAAGTTGAACCTATGTTAATGGCTAAACTTGCACACTCAAATAACCACCATTAACAATTCAAGACAAATCTGACCTCTTTTATGACCAAACCAGTTGGGAACTACCACATTCCACCCAACCATGACCCGGATCCATTCCTGGTTTAAATCCAGATCCCACCGAAGTGGAATCCAACATGCAAGTAGCTTAGAGCTCCTGAGGTAGGGTTTCCTATCTGGTATATCAGATCTTGATGAGTTCTCCTTTTCCCTTTTAGCAAATGTTATCCAAGAATTACTTGAGAGAATAAAGGTAGAAAATGACTCATCTATAGATCGATCAGAACCCCAAGCCTTTCCTTGGATTTATTCTTTATAGATAGACCTTTTAGTCAAAGGGACAGTTAAATCAAGAAACCTTGGTTTCTTGATTTAACCCTTTTCAATTAGTTTGGGTAATTATTAATATTTTAACTTAGGAACTTCCTACTAGTTCCTAATTAGACCTTTTAGGTTTTGGACTATTTATTATCTTTACATAATAAATAATAATGGATGGAGCTTTTCTTTCTTTCTTTGATCATTAATATTATAAATATATTTAACTCTTTATACATACCATGTACAAAGTACATAATAATATAACACTTTTTAACATTTGTCTTTGGGAATCATAGACCATGATCCCTAGACTTAATTACACTTCTTCATTAAGGTCAACTATGTAGATGGTTTAGGTCTACTAGGCTAAGGAACTCTAAACATCCTTGCATGTTGGTATTTCTTCAGTACTTTGATGAGAATACAGAAATTTGAAATTTCATTTAGTCACTTATAAATAAGTATGATGAGATCAATATTTTTCTCTAGTCATTTTCACTCAGAATTTTATTAAATTCTTTTCAGTAACCCCTAGTACTTACCAGAGCCCATACTAAATGCTTTAACAGGGAATTACAATTCAATGCAATTCCATATCTCTTCGCTCAACACTAATGCGAGGATGTACTTGTATGATACACGTAGGGATACAATGGCCAAGGATCAGATGCTCCATAGCTTATGCTCAACATCAACATGGAAGGCTCTAGGGATTATGCCCAACACTTCCAATTATCTTTTCATGTGTTCCAGAGCTTCTCACTCAACACAAAGGTAACCACTCATGTGCTCCAGAGCTTGTCACTCAACACAAAGTAGCATATATATATATCATCAATAATTGGCTTACACCGAATATATAAAAAAAATCACCATGTTCATATGCAGTGGGTTCTTCAACCCAATATAAAAATAAAACATCAAGATAATCATCATAATCAATAGGCACATGCCTATAAGTGTTAGGTCCAAAATTCAGGATATTACAAGCAGTGAGTGTAAGAAGGAAGATGTATTTGTATTTTGAATTGCATGATCAAGATCAGAGACCAGTGGGTGTTACAGAATTCAGTGGGTGATAAATTATACGAAACATATTAGGGTGGAAGGCTGGTGCTAGGGAAGGCTACATGCCTACAGGGGGTCTTATCCTCCTTTTAGTAGTGCCTGAAAAATCAGGGTATTGGTGTATCCTTGTCTGTAGGTGTAGGAAGAAACCATGGTGTGGGTGAATCCTTCACCGATGGCTCATAATATTGGGGATTATTGTCTCCGGCAAATGGTTACTTGCAAATAACTCTTGTAAATACAATTTTGCAGTATACAATGAGTTGGTGGTTTACTCTATTGGGCTTCCACATTCAAATTGTGTTCTGTATATTCTTGTTGTTATTTGTTTCTAATAATAGATTTAAAGTGGTTGAGAATAATAAAAAGATAACAATATTTATTCAGCCCCGCTATCAGTATGACTTATAAACTGACATATCTGTGCCAAAACATCACCTCTATGGAGATTTCTTGTTTTCCATTCAGATTTTCAAGGAGGAGCAGTTCTGAAAACATTCAAGGATAAAGGAAATTCAAGGAAGCAACTGTATTGGTAAGATAAATGTTGTGTGTTATTAAGCATTTGAAATTAGAAATGAAATTATTTTTTCTATAAGTTAATTAGATTATTATTTAATTATGTTACAAGCATAAACCTAATATTCATAGCTCTAGTAGTGATACATTTATGAGTGATACTTAAAATATAAATGTTCAATGTTGGAAAATATATGAGAACTTTGAATCTCTTTTAATCAATAAAAGGAGTAAAGGAAAATATAGTATGTATAATGTTGTTGTTAAAAATTCGACATATGAAGAAATAGATTTGAAAGGAGCGATTGTAAACATCTACTAGAAACCACAAGCATTGATTAATTATTTCATAGATATATTTTCAAAACAAGGAGATTGGGTTTTAGATTTGTTCTCAGGATCAGGTAATATTTATTATATTACATATGAAACTAGTGTCATTATTCTATATCTATACTCTATATTTTTTAAATTTATATTTCATTATACTATTTAACATAAATGTTTTATGCATGTAGTGATTAGGTACAACAATAAGATACTCCTTACAAAAAGGAAGAAATTGCATATCCATAGATAATGATCCATTATAGCTCAATTATATTAAGCAATGAATTAATGTCATGGAAGTTCTTCCAGATGAAATGCGGGAAGTTGGTTTGAAGAAATGGGAATTTCGTGAAACACTTGCAGCTAAGATGTGAAAAGAGTCTCAACCACCTTCAAAAGGGAGGTTTGGAAATAATCATTTTTTTCATTTCATAGAAGTAGAAGAACCAATGGAAGAAAACAATGAGGTCCAGGAAGAGAGATAATATGTAGAGAATACCAATTTCGATGAAGATTTTGGTCTGTATGATATTCCTAATTATATTCATGATGTTGAGTAGAATGCCAAAATAGATTTTAGTTTGCATTATATTCTTGATTAGTTTCATGTATTTGAGGAAAATGCCAAACTTGACAAGTTTTTGATAAGATATTTATGTAATGTTTTGACTTTAACATTTTTTTAGAATAACTATTATTTCTTTCCATATGTTATTTACAAATATATGGTATACGTTTTGTTGAGTTCATGTGAATCGTCAGTTTATGGAAAATAATGCTAAATAATATCAATTTCACGCAAAAAATAGTAGAAAATAGGTTAAAATGGTTTGAAATGTCTTTATTTTTTATTTTTTATGTTATTTCAAATTCTCCAAAAAAATGAGTTATTTAAGAGAAATATTTAAAGGAAAAAATTCCAAAATGTATGTATTTTTCATTCTTATTACCTTCTACATGTTAAAAAATTCAAAAATGTACATGTTTTTGCATTGTAACTAGGTACTAAATGTATATGTTTGTAAAACCTAAAAAAATCTGCCTCTAATGAAACACTAAAGATTTTTTATGACCAATAAGTTTGAAAATCTAAAAAAATGGCTTGAAATGAAAAATGGTGCTACCCGTATACACACTTTTGTAAACAGAGGCAAAAGAAACTACTGAAATTAACCCTCCCGAAAATAAGAACAATGATGGCTTCTCATCAAGTTGAATAACTTTTTTTTTGGTAAGTTATTTATGACTTGAACCGACTTCCAATGTCCCAATGTTGGGATCAAAAAGTCAGAAGTGTCGTCGTTGTTGTATATTCATTCATTTTTTACTTCGGAATTACAATGTGCTAACGTTATGATGAAAAAGTTGGAATGATATTTGTTGTTGTTTATTAGATCGTTCTTGACTCTTGAATTCTAATGTACTGATGTTGGGATTGAAAATTCTAGAAGGTATTTGTTGTTGTTTATTCGGTCATTGCTGAATTTTGACTTCCTATGCGCAGAGGTGAAGATCAGAAAGTCAGAAGGGTATTTGTTATTATTTATTTAGTTTTTTTTTTTCTTCGAATTTTGATGTCAAGACATCCAGATAAAAAAATTTAGAAGGGTCTTTGTTGTATATTTTTCATTCATTGTCAAATTCTAACTTCCGATGTGATGAAGTTGATATTGAAGAGTCGGAATGATATTTGCTTTTGTTTGTTTGATCGTGTGCCGACTTTTGATTTTCGATGTACTGACGTGGGGATGAGAATGTGGAAAGGGTCTTTCTGGTTTCCTATACAATGTTGAATCCGAACTATCGATGTCATAAATCATGGGATCGACATTTTAATGTCAGGAAGACAAAATTTAATAGCTGGGATATTTATGAAAGTTATTTAATAACACACGTCTAATGTTTATTAAATAGTAATTAATTTATTTAATCATGTTTAGATCTTTTTATTGCATATTTAGTTAATACTTATTTACTCTTTCGTAGTAGTGAGCTTATCCATTTAAAATATTTTCAATTAAATTTACATGTATTTATAGATACTGTGTAGTGCTCTATGTTTTTTTTCAGCTACAAAAGGTTATCTGTGTAGCTGTGTGTGGGCGCATTAGAATGGAACCCCTTCCTTTAATATTGGTATAATCTTTAACAATTTATTAATAGTCATCTATGTTAGGGATATTGGATTTTCATTTCTCAACACCCAATTAGGTTAGTGTTTTATACATCTAAAAGGTCCGTTGATCATGAATAGATCCAAATGTGTGAACAATTGCATATGAAATGGAATCCACTTTGTCCAATGGAATCAGTACAATAGGTTAACTTGCAAGAGGATTATGTTTTTCATACGAACTCTAATTAAGGTTATCTTTCTGTCATTGGAAACAACTTGATGAGTATAATAGCTCTAAGAGGATATAAATTTGTTGATTACAATTTTTTATCCCTTAAATATAATTTAATGCCTCCAACAATATCCAAAAGTTTTACAATAGCTCAAATGTTTTCACCTATAAATTACCAAAATAGATTACAAACTATATAGTGGTCCATTTCAAATAAAAAAGAGATTTCTGAACAATTATCTATTATACAATCATGGACAAATGCCTTGAATACTCCTAGAATTCCATCCTCATTAATCACATTCCCAATTCTCCCTAATAAAAATAGTGACATGGAGGTTGGGAATCAAATGTAGGGGTAGACGATGAGGTTAAGAAATCAATGGCATATGAAAAAAATTAACTTAAGATGAAAAAGGTAGTGTAAAATTTAAGAAAGGTGAGCTAAAAGTACTAATAATCTCCTTCAAATATTAGTTAGTGGAATGGATAGAAGTTTTAGAAATAAGAAGTACAAGCATTCCTTTTGTGGAATTAGACATACATGACATGGAAATACTAAAAGAATTTATTTTAATAGTCATGTCAATTGAAAAAATAAAGAAAATCTTGAAGAAGAAATAGAAGACTCACTAATTGGAAATCCTCCCACCACATAAGAGCCATCGGACCTTCAAAAAATGTTTGTTATCCTTCAAATTATGGATATTAGATTCCTTGAGGAATTCCACCTACTTAGAGCCAATGTCATGAATAATCATGAGAGCTATGTTAGTGCAGAACAATTAGACATCATGAGTAGGAGAAGTTAACTCAAGGCTTGGATTTGAGGATCCATGTTCTAGTAGTAGATCATGAGTAGGAGAAGTTGAAATAGGAAAAACATAGATTTTATTTAATCTCCCTTTAATTCATTTACACTAGTTTGAAAAGCTCTTTTTAAATAAATTCATACTTTGATAAATAGTTTCATACTTTAAGACCCGAAATAACTTATGCTTTCTTAACACCTAATTTTTTTAGGATATAAGCAAAGAACCCAAAACAACCAAACAAAGAAACATGTAGGTAATACATGTGAATAGTACACGCTAATTGCAACATATAAATTTAATGCCACGACCAATGCTTCTATAATAGCAATGACTAGCTTGTGTAGCCCTGAAATTTTGGTCTCTAAAATACCTGTGCAGCTGGGAAAGAGCGTAACAATAAAAATATTGTACATATATATTTCCGTTAGCCTCCTCTTGATAAAAATAGATCTGCTTCCACTAAGATTTTCAGTTATTCCTGAAGCCTATGACATTCTGAGGTCGCTTATTTTTGCACTTTGAGTAATAAGGGTATATCCTTCTATTTATTATAAATTCATTCCCACACAATATTTATATTCTACACCTTCGTCGAATCTGAAACTGATGAGGCATATTGGTGATGTTTCAAAAATTGATTTTAATTGAGTCTATTGAGAATGGATTAAATTATAATTAATAATAATTTTATATTTAGT
Source organism: Pseudotsuga menziesii (assembly GCA_001517045.1). Taxonomy (NCBI): domain Eukaryota; kingdom Viridiplantae; phylum Streptophyta; class Pinopsida; order Pinales; family Pinaceae; genus Pseudotsuga; species Pseudotsuga menziesii. Next base: position 29,687 of record LPNX010921688.1, read on the forward strand.
AAAAAAAAAAATTACTATTTAGATATAGTGAGGTATGTAGCTCTTAATATTTTAGAATTTTTGGTGGACTCATTTCATTTTTATTTTTTATTATGAATAAGAATGAGATAAGTGTACTATTTAAATTGATTTCATAAACGTAATTTAAAATTTTAAGTAAAAAATTATAAATATATATATATATATAATAAGTGTAACTTATGAATGGATAATTGGTAGATAACTAATAGCTCATAAGTCAATAACTAGGAACTAATGATTAGATAATTGGTGGATAATTAGTAGGTTCTACATTTTGCATAAATACATAAATAACTTATAATTTGAAGTAGGCTTATAATTGATCCATAAATAATTCATAATAAAATATAATTTCTATAAATTACAACAGGATATCAAACATAACATCATATAGCCAGACACAATTACTAAACCAAAGTAAAATATTGCTACATTCTAATATGTAACATCACTTGTGCAAGTCGAACAGTATTTAGATATATGGAGCCATCGATCGATACATGAAATATGATAATAATGCTTAAAGGAGCGGACAAGACAAACTTCATCTTCATATTTTATCAACTCCAAGCACATACTGCAATAATAAGTTTCATTTAATTTAATCTTCCATAGTTTGTCTTTGGAATCATTCTAATTTTGGATTGAGATAGGCCAGATTTTCGTGGACGGTTTACATAGAACTACACTAAATTCTCCATTACAGCAAACAAATCCAACCTCAGAAAGATCACTATCAACATGGGAATGCCAAAATATTGTATAACCATATCACTATGTTTTGTGTCCAAAATACCTGTGTAACTCAGGAGCCTAGTTAGCTATAATATTTATACGAATGAATATTATATTTTCAATTATTACAATAATAATGATGATGAACACTGGACCAACTCATGTGTAGAAAAATCTATGTCTAGATAAGTTATATTTAGATTTATTCAATATGGCCATTGAAGATAGCATGGGCATTATAGCAATTAGTTAACCCATTATTTCCCTAGAGAATAGTCAATCATGGGGTCATATCCTACTCTGAGTGTTTAGATACTCTTTTCATTTCTCAGACCATAATTAGAGATACTTTTGAACCATTTTTTTTTAAATCATGGAGGAACAACTTTTCAAGAGTATATCTAATAGCTTGCAAGTGAGATATAAAAATAACTTGTGACTCAGCAGGAGCTACACGTCCAGAATCCCACCGAGGTGAGCCTCTATCCCACTGGTCGCCTACTCTTCGAGGCTTGTCACAAGATGCCAATGAGAAACTCTACCCCCACCAATTTTGAACACACTCGGATAGGGTTGCTCAAACCATAGTAAACATTTAGAATTGAGAGCACAGATAACATTCAATGAAATGGAATATATATACACCAGCCTTTAAAAAAAACCCTTGAACTTTAGTTTTCTCAAGAAAAGTAAGGTTTCAAAAAATCAATCACTTTAACCACGAATGACCTCATCAATTATTTTAGGAAATTTTTTTGTGAGTTTGAAGAGGTTGAGCCTTATAGAAGTTTGAGATTCCTTAATCTTCCAGCTATGAGTAGAAGACAATGGGTAACTAAAAAAAGTATAATCCTATTAAAAGAAAAAAAGTCTAACATGAGTTCAATGTGTATAATCCTGTCAATTGATAAAAGTAGGCAAAACGTCTAACATAAGATCAACATATCTAAAGCAAAATTTGTAGGCTCTCTAAAAAAATGTGTTGGAAGGGAAAAAATTAATCATTAAAAAGTGTTGGAAGGAAAATAATTAATCATTAATGTGAATCTTAGGGCACCCAAAAAAACTCCCAAAAATGTTACTTAATTATTATACCCTCCTTAAAGGTGAGAGAGGTGGGGTACTCATAATCAAAGATCCCTCATTAGGACAATGTTGTTGGTTTATTAGCTAAATGTTATGCTCTTTTAACAAACGATGTGTGTTCCTTTGATGTTGATGGACTCTCATGAGGTTTGGTGTCAAGATGGAATTCATGATTGAATGCAATATCTACTCAAACATTGACTGCAAGGATACATGTTGAAGGAGAAGTGAATGATTTAGTTAAAGTATTCGCAATTGTAAACATTATGGACTTTATGGGGAAAGAAGGCCATTACAAGAATAAATCAAGTAGTAGAAAACTTTCGTAGGTAACAATATCATATCTATGCCAATTTCGATATGGCATTTCCTTGTAGAGAGGTTTGGGGAGAAGTGGCTAGGATTGATCCCTTGGCAAACTATTTCACACATTTATTTGAGGAAAAAAACATGATTGACATAGATCCTATTTAGGTGTGATTCAAGTCATCCTTGCTTGGAAAAACTCGAGGGGAAGTGTCACATACCCAGTCACCTCTTTGAACCATTGAGACCATAGGTTACTCAAATTACATATTTGAATTCACCACATATGTCTAAATTTGTTTTTCATAAATCTACTCAATTTAACAGTGAAATACAAAAAAATTGTGGCCCAAACAATCATATGCAATTATTAATAATTGCATTAAATTTTCAACATGAAACCATTCATACATGTCGATTAATCCATCAAAATATATGTCATAAACGTTAAACTAAAGAATATTGAGAAACAAATTTATTCATGGCATTCATAGACATTTAGAGATATATATTTTTAATAAATTGTTGCCTAACTCACTGCACGTGAAGGATAGACCTCCCAACCATAAGTTGTTCGAAGCCATATATTTCTTTGACAAGAAACCCTCGAGCTGGGGATATAAATCCACAATGACAAAGATCCTCTCCAATACCTATACTCAACTCAATCTCTCATGAAACCCCATGGTGTAGAAACCTCATACAAAGCTATCCCAATCCTAAATTATCCTTCCCCATCGCCCTACATGATACAATGAACAAGCTCCTTCTTTGAGATAGAAACCCATTGAGAAGCGGCTAGTTCACTTCTAGAACTCCAACATAACTTCGACAGGATGTCTCTAAATTGGGACTACAAACCAGGTTCCTATCACATGCCAATTTATTCCCAAGGTCAATGGCATTAATAGTTCACCTATGGTATCTCTTGTACTCATTCTTTTAGGTACAAAACTTAGGGAAATTCCAAGGTGATGGAAATAAACGATCATTAATGGAATTCAAATGGTTGTAATGAATGAGGAATGATCCGTTCACAATCTAAGTTATCCCATTTTATATGCATGATTTAGATTGCAATGTGGGTACTCCACATGGGACTAGTTTTTCCATCATGAGATAATTAATTAATTCTTATTCAAAGAAAGTCCCTTAATCATCATTTAGGAACTTAGTTAAGTTTCTAAGTCTAGGGAAATAATATTAAGCCCACTAAGGTCATTTTTCTTTAGCTCACTATCACTTCCCCACTTGTGGAATCATAGACCCCATATCCTCTTATTCCTTCTTCCTTTATAGTATTCATATATTTATATTAGTATCAAAATGTACATATTTACAATATCTTGGTCGTCTTGGACCTTTTGTTTCTGGCTTTTATCTTTTACATCAATATTTACAAAATTACATTATAGGGTGTAAACTGGGGTGTTGCACGAAGGGAAAGTATATAAAATATTTTGCATAGGTTCTTTATGTTAAAATTGTATTATGTAGGTTGATATACTAATGCCATTGGTGTTTGATGCTGGTTCTTCAAAACACATTCTCATTCTTCTCCAAGTTGGGGACAAACAACCCTTAATCCCTTAAAATTCAATCATGGTTTGTTGAATGATGAGGAATTTAGATTACTTATGGAAATGAATTGAAATTTTTATGATCCATCTTCAAATGTTTCAATTTTATTCAAAACTTAAGAATATTAGGAAATTGGTTTTAGAGTGGGAAAAGAAGAAAACAGAATAAAATCAAATAGAACTTAAACAAGTTAATGTAAGAAGTTATTATTTCTTTCAAAACAATCTCTTAAGGGTTTCCAATGACGATGAAAGTTTATCTCTAAAGAATTTGGATGGTAGAAGAAGAAGTAAGTGTAAAAAAGAGGAGGTGATGTGGAGGCTCATAAGAAATACCATCTGATGATAGGGACAATAATACAAATTTTTTTATTGTTCCTTGGGTTCCTTTCTTAAATCATGAATGGGAGACTCATTGCAAAAATAGCAAAGGAAGAAATACAACGGTATTTTTTTTCATTGAAAAAGATCAAGATATTGGGACTATTTATTGGTATATCGAATTATACACTACTTTCTATGGGATCTTAGAGGATGATATCTTGAGGGTGGTGAAGGAAACAAAAGAATTGGGTAATCTCCATGAAGAATGACACATCTTCTTATGAGGGTTTCATACCTATCTCACTATGTAATCTTATATGTAGGACTAAAAAAATGTAGTAAAAGAAATACTAGGTGGGTGTGTAAATTCTCTAATACCCCAAGCACTATGGGGAGTACACAATGAATGGATCCCGTAAACAAATTAATTCTAGGTACCCATTTTACAATGCATCCAAGTAACATACGATATATCAAAATATAGGAAGAGGGAAAACCTAATGGGAATAAAAATGGCCTCAAAATAGAATATTGAAAAGGTAATACAACTACTAGGCAATTATCTCATTGATCCCAAGGAATTATTGCAGAAAGTGGATTATTTTATCCATGGAAGTATTCATGAATATGTGTACAATCTATTAAAGAGAAGGAAAATACCAAAAATCCATGATCCTATCATGAAATAGTCCTATGATGTACTGTATGCGGATCTCAATGTCTTTTGTTCTGTGTAACTATAGTAGATTCTACAAAACTTCATTGTGCTCAGATTGTCACAACAAATGACCACTCGATGGTTAAGAAATATACCAAGATCTGTAAGGAAATGATGACCCAAACAGCCTAGTTAATGACATTCATTGAACATCTCTACTCATCCCCTGTTAATGACAAAGAAATTGAGGATTGATTTTTAGTGTACCAACAAATGTGGTTGCATCCAAAACTAAGAACATATGCTAAAATGGACTTTTGATATTTGCAATTCCCATCCCTATATGAATTGTTGTATCCAATGGGATATAGTGTACAACTTCCTACATAATGAAACCCATAGCTTATGGTACCTCTGACATATTTGAGGACGCACTCAATAGCTTTCCAATGCATATAATGTGGCTCCTGCATGTATATTTAAATTTATTAAAATGCATAGAGATAAGTAGATTATATTGAGTGAGATACAATAGACTCCCTAATGTGTAATAAAACTTGGTGAAATCAATCAATAGTGTATCCCCACAATCCTCGATCCTTACCATAGATAAGAAAAATATGGCTACTGGATGCCAGTCATCCATGTGAAATCTAACCAATAATTATCCTTCATACTTTGAATAATCCATCTTGATCCCTAAATTAACTTAGTTGATTTCATTACCAAGAATTAAGTGTAGTAGACTCATGTATATTATTGTGAACCACTCCATGATTTAAACATTGTCTTTCATTTTACAAATTTGTGAGAATATATGTTTTGAATGTGCATTGCATAGTTCATTAATTCAACCCAAAATTTAAAAGAGAGCAATGTTGCATTCAACATGTAACTTATCATCTCTCTTGGAGACCAGTTCTTCCTCTTAGCTTCTACGTTTTGTTGAGGATTGTACATAACTATGTGTTGTAATTGAATACCTACTTCATTGTAAATATTTCCCATTATCTATGAGGAGGTTCTTTATCATATTCACATACTTCTTCTTTACATGTTCTATGAATTATTTGAGATGATAAAACACTTCATACTCGAGCACAAGAAAGTAGAACTATATCTGCCTTGTGAAATCATCGACAAAAGAAAACACAGATTTTTCCTTGGTTGTGGAATGATATGAGAAGGGCCCCATGAAATAAATTCAAAAGGGATTCAAGGGGGAGGATTCCCTCCATGCCTCCCCTTTTTCAAACTTCTCTTTTGGAATCATACCAAGAACACATCACTGACATACTCCTTCATACAATTTTATGTTTGGTAAGCCTTTTACCATCCCATGTTTGTTGACCTACTCCATACACGTAAAATTTAAGTCACCGAATATTTTGTTCCAAATTATACTTCCATCATTTACATGGGTTAGTGGAAATGTGGAATTAGATATAGCAATAAATTTATACAATGTTTACAATATATGTTGATGGTTTATCTCACTGACAACAATTAGAGAGTCATTTTCCATGTCAAATATCGACACTTAATCCAAGGTGAATTTTACCCTCTTTCCCTTTCCTAAATGTGTGATTTGGTAAAGAGAGAATAGATTTATATAGATTTCATAGCATGCATTGTATTCATGCAACTTTCATTTTGAAGATCCACTCTCCCTTGTCAAAAAAATTCTACTAGAGAGTCATTTACAATTAGAATAGGAAGAATCGTGCATGATTTTAAAGATGAAACAAAATGTTTTGTGGATCCCATGTTGTATTATTCTTATGAATCAATGTGTTACGCCCTAAATGTTGGGCACATTTTCCNGACTCGTGCATGATTTTAAAGATGAAACAAAATGTTTTGTGGATCCCATGTTGTATTATTCTTATGAATCAATGTGTTACGCCCTAAATGTTGGGCACATTTTCCCTATAGTATCACAAATTAAATTATTCTTGATGTCATCTTTGGTTCATTAGGTATAATTGTCATTAGTATGGTTATATTAGTTACATTAGCTTGGGTAAGTTAGTTGGAACTGTACAACGTAGTCTCCTATATATAGGAAGGAGACATTTCATTTGGAGAATCNTTCCATTAGTATGGTTATATTAGTTACATTAGCTTGGGTAAGTTAGTTGGAACTGTACAACGTAGTCTCCTATATATAGGAAGGAGACATTTCATTTGGAGAATCTCATTTTGTCTTGTCTTATGTACTTAGTACCTTGTGTAAGCAGGTATCCCCATTGAAGATGATTTCAATTCATCTTTGTTCTTCATTATTAAGGTCTCGATTACTCTTTCTTGTCTCTTTATGCCCTTTTTATGTTCTTTTGTAGAATTTGTTACTTAACATTTAGTATCACAACTTGGATGCTTCCAAAATGAGCTATCTTGGAACTTTTTCAATAACATTATTTATCCAAGGTTTCATAAATAAAGACAAAAAAAATGTATAAAACAAGTCAATATATCAACAATAAAAAATTTAGATCCTGAATCATTACAGGTTCTAAGATATTTGTGATGGAAATTCGGGTTTCTGGCTATTCCAACAAATATTTTAAAATAGGTGTTCTTGGAAAAATAGTCATATCTGGGGCATGAGTGATCCGAATTGAGTGAGATATATTTCTTAAAAAATAACGCATACCTCATTATTTGTGATAGAAATTTCAACCTCATTTGAAAATATTGGACACATGGCATATGATACAAGTTCGCTCTTCTGGAAGGACCAAAAAAATAAGTGTTGGGAGATTTGCCCAAAAAAAATTTGGCACATCAAATTTAAGTGAGACCTACGGAATTGAAGAGAGGTAATATAAGGCTACAAAATTATAAATTTTTAGTTGCAGAGGATTCTAAATTTCAAATTCATGTCAGTTCTAAGTCAGTCAGAAAACAATCTTGAAATCAGCGTTTGAAAAAGGTATGCCATTTTTAAATTTGAATATTTTTAGTAGACAGATCTATTTGTGGTGTACCCCAGGGTGTGATATATATTTGTATTTTTCAACATGCCACAAAAATATAGTGGATAACATCACACTCCACTTAAAAATCCTGAGTATCATCCACAATGTATGAAGAAAATGAAGAACTCAGACATGACTTGACCAAGTTGAGTGAAAATTTTGATGAATGGAGTGGAAGGGAAGTGGCATATAGTCAATTGATAAACCAAAAAAGTGATATAGAGAAGGAATTGAAAAATAATATTGAAAACATGGGAAATAAATAGTACCTCAAGGGGATCTCTAGGAAAGAGGATCTCAAGGGGATGGATAGAAAAGAGGATCTCAAGGTAATTTCTAGCAAAGGGGATCTAGTGAAAATGGCCAAGGAGATGGATAGTAAAGAAGGTCTTAAAGAATTGATGGAACTAATAAATGATATAAAACATAGCTTTAGTCCTCATTTTCCTACTCAAGAATAGGATAAGAAGGAAAAGAGGGACTTATTCCAATCATGTATTGAGAAAAATGAAAAACAATTGGAGAATAAGAGGTTCAAGTCCTTGAAATTTGATGATCCACTACATCATCATGGGTTCAACTTAGGCCCAAGGAACTACTTTTTTCTCAATATTCACATGGAAAAGTTTGATGGCAATGATCCAATAACATAGATATTCCATATGGAACAATTCTTTCATCTACATCACATACAAACTTTTTAGAAGGTAACTATTGCATCATTATATTTAGAGCCTGATAAATTTGTATGGTACTAATGGATTTGTGACCATAACAAAGACTCTATTATCTATTGGTGTATATTTACAGAAGAATAGATTTCTCATTATGGGGATATTAATAGCAACACCTTCTTTATCCAGTTGATAAATCTCAAGCAAAAGGTCCCTGTTACAGAGCACATCAAGCAGTTTCAGAAGCTATGTCTTAGTGTGAAGAGTATTTCAGAAGAAAATTTGTTCGATCTCCTTATTAGAACCTTGAAGGATAAAATTCAACATGTGCTGCATCTCTTCTAACCACCATCCTTGGAAAAGGATTTCACAGCAACAAGGATGGTTGCAAGTAAAGATATTGCAATACATATTAGATATACCTCTTCCAACACATACATAGAGAATGGTGTTCCTTCTTCTAACCCACCTCATAGTTTGACACTGAACTCAACAACTGGGGGAAAGAAGAGAAAAATTTTGATGCTTTATTTGTGATTGAAAGTATGGAAAGAGACATATTTGTGGAGAAAATACATTGTTAGGACGAAAACCAAAACAATAGGAAGCATTACAAGCGGAAGAAATTTATCCATGCCACCTTCTCACATTTTGAATGGAATTTATTCCACTGATGAAAACCCTATGGATGTCATTAATGGTACCTTTCAAAAGGGAGAAACAAAATGGAAGAAAAAAGTGCAAAATGTAAAAACTAAATAATTACAAACACAGAAAGGAAAGGACATCCAAAAATCAACTAAAGTACCTAAGAAGGTTACATTTAAAAAAATATATTTCCCAACTGAACTTGATCAACAAATTATTGTTGATGAGGATGCTACTTCTTCTAGTAAGAGTAAGAAACACTCTTCTAAAAAAAATATCGATGAGGGTTCTTTCAGTCCTGATAAACAAGTTGCTCACTTGAATACACTATCTTCAAGACGTAAAAGGAGGAGACAAGATGTTGAATCCAATCTTGACACTGAAAATTAAAATGAAATTTCTTGGTATACTTTGGAATTCATAACTCCAGGCAGTGATCTATATGATGGTGTTGTTAATACAACACAAAATGTCATTTGGGAATGATTTCGAAGGGATAAGTTGGTTCACAATAGGCATACATTTGATTTAAATTTGAAGCAACTTTATAGAATTACAGAAGGTCAATAAAAGTATCAAATTAGGAAACCACATCACCTGCATGTTCATAACTTGAAAGCATTAATGAGGCTCAATCGTTATCCACATGTGGTTCACTATGTAGTTCTTGTTGACCCAGAAAATATTCCTGTTAGAAATGAATTTGATGAATCAAGGTGTTTTGATTACAAGTACTATGTTTTGGGGGAATCATTCTACAGAGGCCAGAAGAGAATTGATGCAAGAGTTTCCCAAAAACCTCATTTTTTAAATAGTCACAATGCATAACTTATGTTGGTTTAACAGACGTGGAAGAAAAACTATTGGAATGGGATCATAACAGAAATATTGAATATAGAATATCCATGACATTCATTCAAATCATTAGATTTAACCACAATGAATTTGAACAAATATGTGGTGGGGATAGATTGAAAGTTGATGCAGATTTCAAGAAATAATGGTGTATGGAAATAGGTTTCCCAATTAAACAGGATGATGTGAAACATAAAGTTTTGAAAGGAAGTCACTAGTACATGTGGAAATTTTTTCAATAGACTTTTGTTTCCATTGCAACACTTGTGCATTGGTATAACAATGAAAATGGCCCCTTATTTTTGTGACAAAACTTTCGTCGCTATAGCAACACTTTCCACATTCTGACGCAATAGCGATGAAAGTATGGATACTGCTATGATGGAGTGTCGTTACTACTATGATGGAGTGTCATCACTATTGTTATTAAGTGCTCATTTCTATTTCGACGATAAATTACTGACGAAGGTCTGACTGGTTGTCGCTATAGTGAAGCAACGCAATGTTTTTAAAAAATGAGCAAATTTTGTGTAACTATGCTTTCGTTGATTTAGCAATGGAAGTTCATTGCTATAGCGATAACAAGAAAATTTAAAAAAAAAACAAACATTTTGCGATGAAGCGTTCATTGGTTTAGCAACGAGAATTCGTTGGTGTAGCGATGAGGTAACTATTGCATCATTATATTTAGAGCCTGATCAATTTGTATGGTACTATGACTTTGTGACCGTAACAAAGACTCTATTATGTATTGGTGTATATTTACAGAAGAATGGATTTCCCATTATGGGGATAGTAATAGCAACACCTTCTTTATCCAGTTGATAAATCTCAAGGAAAAATGCCTTATTACATAGCACATTAAGCAATTTTATATGGTATGTCTTAGAGTGAAGAGTATTTCAGAAGAAAATTTGTTCAATCTCCTTATTAGAACCTTGAAGCATAAAATTTAACATGTGGTGCATCTCTTCTAACCACCATCCTTGGTAAAGTATTTCATGGAGGTAAGGAAGGTTGAAAGTAAAAATATTGCAATACATATTAGAAATACCACTTCCAATACATACAGAGAGAATGGTGTTCTTTCTTTTAACCCACCTCGTAGTTTGTCACTGACCTCAAAAACTCGGTGAAAGAAGAGAAAATTGTGTATGCTTTATTTGTGATTGAAAGTATAGAAAGGGCATAAGTGTGGAGAAAATAAATTATTCTATATATATATTGTGAAGATGAAAACCAAAAGAATAACAAGCATTACAAGTTGATGAAATTTATCCATGCCACTTTCTCATATTCTAAATGGATTTTTTTCCACTGAGGAAAACCCTATGGATGTCATTAATGGTACTTTTCAAAAGGGAGAAACACAAAGGAAGAAATAAGTGAAAAATGTACAAATTGAAGAATTACAAACACAGAAAGGAAAGGACATCCAAAAATCAACTAAAGTACCTAAGAAGGTTCCATTTAAAAAATATATATTTCCAAACTAAACTTGATCAACAAATTGTTGTTGATGAGGATGCTACTTCTACTAGTAAGAGTAAGAAACACTCTTCTAAAAAAAATATCGATGAGGGTTCTTTCATTCTTGATCAACAAGTTTTTCATTTAAATACAATGGCTTCAAGACATAAAAGGAAGAGACAAGCTGTTGAATCCAATCTTAGCACTGAAAATCAAAGTGAAATTTCTAGGTATAGTTTGAAAATCATAACTCTAGGCGGTGATCTAGATGATGGTGTTGTTAATATAACACAACATGTCATTTGGGAATGATTGCAAAGGGATAAGTTGGTTCACAATGGGAATACATTTGATTTAAATGTGAAGCAACTTTATATAAAGATGGAAATGGTCAAGAAAAGTATCAAATTAGGAAACCACATCGCTTGCATGTTTATAACTTGAAAGCATTAATGAGGCTCAATCCTTATGCAAATGTGGTTGACTACGTAGTTCTTCTTGAAACGAAAGATATTCCTTTTAGAAATGCATTTGATGAATCAAGGTGTTTTGGTTACAACTACTATGTTTTGGGGGGGAATCATTCTATAGAGGCTAGAAGAGAATTGATGCAAGTGTTTCCCACAAACCCCATTTTTTAAATAGTGAAATGCATAATTTATGCTAGTTTAACAGATGTGGAAGAAAAACTATTGGAATAGGATCATAACACAAATAGTGACTATAGAATTTCCATGACATTCATTCAAATGGTAATTATTATCCACAATGAATTTAAACAAATATGTGGTGGGGATAGATTAAAAGTTGATGTAGATTTCAAGAAATAATGTTCAATGGAAATAGGTTTCCCGATTAAAGTGGATGATGTGAAACATAAAGGTTTGAATGGAAGTCACTAGTACATGTGGACATATGTCCCACGTACTTTTGTTGCTATTGCAACACTTGCATGTTTGTATAGTGACAAAAATGGCCGCTTCTTTTCATGGCAAAACATTCGTGGCTAGAGCAACACTATCCACATTTTGTCGCAATAGGGATGAATGGCATGTGTGGCAATTGCGATGAAAGGATGGAAACTACTATGATGGAGTGTCATCATGGACTGGTGGCAAGATATCAAGGTAAACCAAAAGAGATTCATGTTCAAGCTGTAAAAAAAATCTTCAGGTATTTAAAAGGAACCATAGATCTTGTATTATGGTATCCTTGTAAGAATACGTTCTCCCTAAAAGCCTACTCAGATGCATATTGTGCAGGTTGTGTAGATGATAGAAAAAGTACAAGTGGATGAGCCTTATTCTTGGGAGAATCACTTTTAGCTTGGAAAATTAAGAAACATACCTCAATTTCTTTGTCTACCACTGAAGTAGAGTATATTGCAGAAATAGAATGTTGCACACAAATTGAATTGATGAGACAAACTTTAAAAGACATTAAAATAATGTTTTAAGAACCTATAAGACTATCCAAAACCCCTGTTTGGCACTCAAAATCGAAACACATTCCAATAAATTTTCACTATTTAAGATAGGAGGCTTTAAACAAAAACATTAAACTAGAATATGTTTCAACATAGGAACAAGTGACAGATATTTTTAGAAAACCTTTAAGAAGAGATGTGTTTGAATATCTGAAGCAAATATTAGGAGTGGTATCCTCTCCAATATAAAAGAAAATAATATATTCGAATGGCATCTCCTCAGGGGGAGATAGTGACCAAAGTGAGGGGGAGTCAGTTAATCCTTTTCCCTTGATGTCAATGGGGGAGAAATGGAATGAGTGTTTCCATCAATGGCAAAGGGGAAGATTGTTGGCAGTATGCTAGTGTTCAGGTTGTCATTGATGGCAATAGAGCTATGGATGAGAGAAGAAAATATGGCCTCATGTTCATGTTTTAAGGAGACCTCTGAAAAGTTCAATGGATGCACGCTAGTGGGGTTAATAACATTAACAATAGAATTGTGTTAATAATAAGATAGATGAATCACATATTGGTGTAATAATGAAGTTTATCATTAACACTAATGATATTGAGAGTTGTGAATGAATTCTTGCAGATAAAGACTCAATAGCCATTAGATAATAAAAAAATCGATGGTGGAAGATTGAGTTTCATGTTTGGGATTTATCCCACATTAGCCGCCGAGAAATAGTTTTATGTTAGCGGTGGTTTTTCTAAATCCAATTCACTACAACAGATAGGTGTTCAAATCCAATCCACAACAATGAATAAATGTTGAATACCGAGCCACAAACAACGAATGATCGTTCAAAGTCCGCAAGGATGGGTGAATCGCTTGGCTTGTTGAGAATCCTACCGAAAGAACGGATCAATCTTGTTTCTCGAGCTGTTAAATAAAAAGATTTCAGAGATCAAGCCACAACAATGGGTGATTTGTTAAGTATGAGCCACAACAACGGGTGAGTTTTCGGTATAAGCAGCTATGGCTGATGGTTGTTCAACTATGAGCTGCTACGGTGGATGGTTGTTCAACTATGAGCTGCTACGACAAAAAATTATTCAGAAGATGATTATTTAACTATGAGCCTCTACGGTAGATGGTAGTTCAATTATGAGCCGCTACAATAAACATTTTTTCAGTGGATGATTTTTCAAGCCCAAGCCGCTACAGCAGATGATTTTTCAAGTTCAAGCAGCAATGGTGGTTGAAGTTTTTGTTTGAAAGTCAGAAGGACTTCCAATTTCTTTTGAGCCTCTATGGCAGATGGGTTTCAACCTTTCGAGCAGCCGCATTGGAAGCTTTTAGAGATCCATGCCGAAATAAAGGATGGGATCTTGGTTTGGTCGTCAGTGTTGAGAATGATATGGTAGTCGATGTGTCATGGAGGAAAATCATGAGATGGATGAAAATCAACGGTGAGAAAGCATTGAGATGTCGAATACATGGCCTTATGGATGGTGTACAGGTGAGCAGGTGTTAGTATGAGAGGTCAATCATGAAATCCGATAGTCGTGGTCAATCACCAAAGGGATCGATGACCCATATTGATTTCCGTGGACGAACATGCATGAGGATTAATCCATCTCGATGGAAGCAAAAAATATTTACGGGGTTTGAGAGCCACCCTATAGAAATTCCAGGTTTGAGGCCTTCACCATAATCCCAACCCATTCTTGCGAACACGCAAAAAGATTAAGGGTCCCCCTAAAATAATTTCAGGTCCAGGACTTCACCGTAACCAGCACACAACTTGTGTGGTAGAATCACTTATGACCCGTTGGATCGATTGCGTGAGCAATATCAACAATGGTAAAAATATTGGTGGTATTTTTTGTCAAGGCTATGGATTTGGAGATGCCGATAAAGATAGAGGGAATGCTAGTTTTAGTGGAAAGAAAACACATAGGCCTACAGATGAAGAGGCACAAGACATAATTTGAAGAAGTACGATCAACATGTTAGAACCTGTCTATTAAAATATGTGTTTATCTAGGTTGAAGAGACACAAGTGGTGAAAGAATCTTAAACGTTGAGAAGTATATAAGCAGTGGTGAGAGTAAGAACAAAGATGTCTCTATAGTTTGAATTGCATGATCAAAATCAGAGACCAGTGGGTGTTATAGAATTCAGTGGGAGAGAAATTGTAAGAAAGATATTAGGGTAGAAGGGTGGTGCTAGGGAAGGCTACATGCATGTAAGGGGGTCTTAGCCTCCTTCTAGTAGTGGCTGGGAAATCAGGGGATTGGTGTATCCTTGTGTGTAGCTATAGGAAAAAACCACGGTGTGGGTGCATCCTTTAGTGGTGGATGATAAACTTGGGGATTACTATCTCCAGCAAGTGGTTTCTTGCAAATAGCTCTTGTAAATACAATTTTGAAATATAGAACGAGTTGGTGTTTACCCTATTGGGATTCCACATTAAAATTGTTTTATGTATATTCTTGTTGTGATTTGTTTCTAATAACATATTTAAAATTTGTTAAAACTAATAAAAATATGACAATACTAATTTACCCCCCCTCTCAGTATTGACCTATAAACCAACATATCGGTGTCAAAACATCACCTCTATGGATATTTCTTGTTTTCCATCCAGATGTACAAGGAGGAGCAGTTCTAAAAGCATTCAAGGATAAAGAAAAATGAAGGAAGCAACTGTATTGCTAAGATAAATGTAGTGTGTTATTAAGAATTTGAAATTAGAAATGAAATTAATTTGTAATGTCCCAAAAAATTGAAAAAAAAATTTCTTCTTTTTATAGGCTAGTAAAAACTTCCTAGACCTAACATTATTCACTTACAGAATGTTAATCTAATTGTAACTTCAAAATGTATTCACTTGTATT
>LPNX010921688.1:45602-56866 GCA_001517045.1 Pseudotsuga menziesii
CGACTCTAGTAAGTAATTGTTAAGTGAGGCCGACATGTTGGAGTGCATTTCAAGTGAACGGAAGAATATAAATAGAGAGTCAGCCTCATTATTTATCTCACTTGCAACACTCAAACTCACTCATTGGGGCGCATGAGTGAGAGAGGAGAAGATCTCTAAGTGTGTGAGAGAGAGAGACTGCTGCTGTCAGGAGTGCATCTTACTACTTTCCGATTTTACCATTTTGTGCTAATTCTATCTCTGAGGAACTTGTGGGGTTTTCTCCTTTATGGTTTCCCCGAGAAAAACTCTTTGTGTCTCTTGTCTCTTGTGATGTGCTTATGTTTTATTGCTGTGCTCGTTATTCTCTCAGTGACAAGATCCTAAGATCATAATGAAAAACTAACATGCTATCAGAGCTAACCTGAGAATAAGACATTGTGCAGCTACAGAAGCTAGGGACTCTTACTTTTTAGGTCTCTCTTCACAATCCATTAGCAAAAGCATGCTAGGCTAACTCTCCATTGAAGGGCGCATCTTTCTGTCGAAGAGGAATTCAATTCCGAGCATTTTCAATTTTTGGTGTGGAAATTAGGGCTTTCGGTGTGGAAATTAGAGACCTAGATCAAGAAATTTGTTTGGGTGAAACTCCACGAAAGTCAAACCCTAGTTTGACCTCGAGCTAGAAAAACCCTAAATACTAAAACTGCTAAGTTTTGGTACATTCTCTATATCCCTAGATTGGTGAAGTATCAAGAGTTGACAATTGTAGGGGCGAAAGAAAAAATCTTGAAGAACAATGTGTCGAAAATTCACTGTCAGATTCACTACATTCTGGGAGATATGAACCCTCCAAGTTAGGCTTCCATCCTCTTCCAGAATTCATCCCTAAATAGGATACTTGGGGTGAATTGCAATATCTTGGGCTACAGAGGTCCAAATGGAATTATTAAAGATGTTCTAGAAAGGGAACGGATTTTAATTTTGGTGCTATGAATATCAGACTTAAAATATCAACCAGTGACACATGGAATTCTGTACAACTTCGATGTTCTGAATAGTCCTGTAACAGGTCACCTTGGGAAAAGGATCATAAATACAAAATGGTGAAACCAATTCTGATGAAACCTGTGGTTTTGGATCCAGGACATGAGAGGTTACCTCATTGCGAAATTTTATACAAATAGGAGCAGCAATTTCAGAGATATCACAGAAATAGTAATAGGAATTTCTGCAGAAGAAATTGGAAAATTAGGGCTTCCTATTGTGGGAGCTTCCCTCCACTGTTTTCAGAAAAGAAGTACATTGTACAGCTCCATTTGAAGAGATCTATCTATCTATCAATACTATCTGAAATATTCCAAGTTTTGAAAATTAGGGTTTCTGTGACAATCCCTAGATCAGCGAGCTCCGGAACCAAGACGGACGCCTCAAATCGGTAAGATCTAAATCCCTTGCTATTTTCATTTAAGGTTCTCATTTTAAAAGTGATCTATCACATCAACTTGATGATAAGCTTGGTGAAGTTGACAAATTCCAAGCATGGAAGTATTTGATCCCTCTAAAGAAATGAATTGGACACCTACATGAGTAGAGAGGTTCTAGTTCCAGAGGGAGATGAGGCTCAAAGCCTTACTCAAGAAGAACTTGGTCAAGGCCAAGAAGATCATTGTTGATTCAGTCACAAATAAACTTGTACCACAAGTGTATTCCCTAAAGACACTGAAGATGTTTGATTCCTTGACAAAGCTATTTGAAGGGAAGAACATACTTCAGAAACCAGTTGAAGAATGTGAAGATCCAGAATGCAGAGACCAAGCAGTCATAAGAGTCTCTCAAATCAAGAACAACTTGAAGCGGTAAAAGAAGAAGTGAAGAATGCAGAAGTGGTGATGGACACCTTGAATGGCCTCCCAGGATCATGGGATTCATTCATGCGAGGAATGTGTGCCAGAAGGAAGTGATTAATTTCAACAGACTTTGGGAAGAAGAAGAAGCTCTACCCATAAGAAGAGAAGATAATATGGGAGCAATTGAAGATCAGGCTCTCACCATCCAAAGAAGATCCCTCAAGCATTGAGGAATACAAAGGACTCAACTCTTGAAGAACCTCTTATCCATCCTAGCATTTGGATAAGAAACGATGCTATCATTATTGAGTAAGATGATGAAGCTGAAGGCTCAAGAAGGAGTATACCCACGAATCAAATAAAGATAAGTATTCAATTTTCATTTCATAATATTGTTTTATTATATATCCAGTTGATGTATTATGCATGATAGGATGTTTGCAATTAATGATAGTATACTACTAGTATGCATGTGATGGGTAAGTAGCTCATGGTGCTATAAAAATCTCCATTGCTACTTATCTAGAATGAAACCTCTTTGCTGACATATTGGATTAGTGCACAATCTCAATGTTTTCCTGGTAGAGATGGAAGGAATCTAGAAAGTTTCAATGAGATATGGATGAATGTTGTATTAGCTAAAGTAGTTGCATGATCATATATTTATCCATACGTATTTTCCAGTATGAATATTACTTATGAAATGTTCTAACCATACAAATGCATTTGACTTGTAGGAAATATCGCATACATAATTTCCTGCAAGCAAATAAGGATGAAAATTGTTTCAAAGAACAAGTGATGACAGTTCAAGATGACGAATAATATGATGAATGCAGTGACATCATTGATGCAGAATCTTCTGGCTATGAACAAGTAACCAAGAAGACTAGTTCAAGAAGAATGATGTCTAGGATGCAGTATCGAGACCTAAAGAGAATTTTGTAGTTCCATCATGCAATAGATGGAAACATCGTGGGATACAAAGCAATATTCGTAGCACGAGGCTTCTCACGAAAATAAAACATAAACTAAGAAGATATATTTGCAGCCACTAGAAGTGAAGTCACATGGCATGCATAATCATGTGTGCAAATGAAAGAAGGTCATGTATGAGTTTAGAAGACACCCATGGGATAACACAAACATGATGAGCCTTGATGAATATCTTAACCTTTTCTACAAGGTTGATAAAGGATGGCAAGCTCACAGATGGATGTGAGAAGAACTTTTGAAAAAGTTCAAAATAGAGGATATTGGTATCCAATGATCCTAGATGGATACTACTTGTCACTCCAGTACAGAATGTTTCAGTGCATAGAGTATAGAATACAAATGGAGTATGATGCTCCGCTTCAGAGGGAGTGACTGTAGAAGATCCTAAGGTTCGACATGGTACGACAGGATGGATAGATTACTGATGACTCTAGGATTTACTGAGAGTAAAGTGGATTCCAACCTTTGCTTCAAGGTTGAAGGCGAAAGACCAATGATGCTCCTGTTATGTGTCGATGCATTATTTTCTAGGCATGGAGGTGTGGACAAGGGAAGTATGTAGTAGAGATCCTGAATAGGTTCAGGATGATGGACTGCATGACCACACCTATGGCATTGAACATGAAGCTATTGAGTGATGCTTCATCAGAGTCAGTTGATGCTATGATGTATCATCAGATGATTGGGTCATTGATGTACCTAACAAGCACGAGACCAGACATTTGTTTTGCTATGAACACCTTAAGCCAATTCTTGACAGATCCTAGGAGTGTTCACTTGACTGCTACAAAGCATATTCTGAGGTACCTGAAGGGTACAGTTGATTATGGACTCAAGTACGATGCGAATTAGAAGATTAACCTGGAGGGTTATGTTGATTCACATTGGGAAGGAAGTGCCATCGACAGAAATTACTTCAGGGTGTTGCTTCAGTATGGGATCAGGTGTGATATCTTGGTTTAGCAGGAAGCAATCCTGTGTGGCACTAAGTACAGCTGAAGCAGAGTATGTCGTAGCTTGTTCAGCTAGTTGTGAGGCAATATGGCTATGGAAGCTACTGTTTGATATATTTGATCTCTAGTTGGATGCTACTTGTATACATTGTGACAACCAGAGTTGTGTGAAGTTGTCAGAGAATCCAGTGTTCCATGAGAAGTCGAAGCATATCGAGATCAAGTACCACTATATCAGGGATATGGTGTAGAGAGGAGCAGTGAAGCTCCAGTATGTTGCGATGGAGGAAAATATAGCCGATGTATTGATGAAGCCATTAGCTAGGTTGAAGTTCGAGTACTTCAGGGAGAATCTTGGTGTTCTCCAGATTGAGGTTTCCTCCAAGAGAAAGTGATAAGACCCATAGCCATTCTAACATGGTGAGAGGATTGGTTCCTTCCATGTCAGATATGAGTGATGAGATTCGTAGCCATTCTGACGAGTAGGTCAGATGTAAGGGCTGAGCCATTCATTCATGGCGATAGGGTTGCTCCCTTCCATGACAGATAGAAGTACTAGCCATTCCATCAAGTAGGACATATGCAAGGGAAATTGCCATTCTAGGAATGGAGGCACCTGGTCAGTTACCAAGAACACTCAGTCTAGAACTGAGTAGCCATTCTGATGTGATATAGGGATGTGTTCCCACTTGATCAGATGTAAGGGCTGAACCATTGTGTCATGGCTAAAGGATTAAGTTCCTTCCATGTCAGATGTGAGTGTTGGCCATTCCAATGAGTAGGTCGGATGTAAGGGAAACTGCCATTCTCTAGGAGAATGGAGGCACCTGGTCAGTTACCAGGTAGCTCAGTAGAGGAGGACTGGGGGCCATTCTGATATGACTATAGGATTGGTTCCTACAAGATCATATATGAGTGCAAGCCCTTCCATCATTGTGAGTAGGATGTGTTCCCACCTAGATGGATGTAAGTGCAAGGCCATTCTTTGCATCATGTGTTGATCAGATATAAGTCCTGAGCCATTCTTCGCATCATGTGTTGATAAGATGTAAGTGTTGTGCCATTATTTGCATCAAGTGTTGATCAGATGTAAGTGGAGTTCCATTCTTCGTATCATGTTTTGATCATATGTAAGTGCAGTATCTATCTTTGCATCATGTGTTGATCAGATAGAGATGTTGAGCCTTTCTTCAATCATGTGTTGATCAGATGTAAGTGTTGGGACTTTATGATATGATTATAGGATTAGTTCCTACATGATCATATGTGAGTGTTGGGCATGCTTTTTTGATGAGTAGGTCAGATGTAAGTGCAGTATCTATCTTCGCATCATGTGTTGATCAGATATAAATGATGAGCCATTCTTCGTATCATGTGTTGATCAGATATAAGTGCTGGAAAAGACTTACATGGAGGCTAGGCCTACAACGAGCATGAAAAAGGGATAGGTATATAGAACTTCCTATGATGAGAAGAATCATGAGATAGCACCAGTGATGATCCAGATCCAGTGATTATCTAGATCCAGTGATGATGATCTAGCAGTGATGATCCAGATCGAGCGATGATCCAGATCCAATGATGATGCCCAGTGATGATCCAGATCCAGTGATGATCTAGATTCAATAATTATGATCCAGATCGAGTGATGATCTAGATTCAGTGATGATGATCTAGATCGAGTGATGATCCCGATCTAGTGATGATGATCCAGATCCAATGATGATGATCCAGATTGAGTGATGATGATCCAGATCAAGCGATGATCCAGATCCAAATGAAGATGACTTACAAATGAAGATGAATTGAATATGACAAAGACCTAATGATTACCAAAATGATACATAGAAGAAGAATTGTGCTGATAAATTGTGTCGAGTGAATACCTTCCTAGTTAAGAGGGAGTGTTGATGTAATTGTAACTTCAGAATGTATTCACTTGTATTTCTTATCTATTGTAACCCGATGTTTATTCCGGGATGCATTGCAATGTATTTGAGTCATGTCATACCCCGATGTTTATTCTGGAAAGCTTTTATAATCAAAAAGTCATGTCAAGTCATTGTGGGTAACCCTCCTATTGGTCAAGGGTTAAAGTCCCCACAGTTGTGGGGCCCTTGGGTTATTAGAATATCCTAGTGAAGTCGACCCTAGGTGAGTCATTGTAAGTAATGGAAATAGTCCCCACCATTTCTTTACCTTCCTATTGGTCAGAGGAGGCAAATTCCCCACAAGTGGTGGGGCACTAGGGTTATTAGGCACTCCTAGAGATGTCGGCTCTAGTAAGTAATTGCTAAGTGAGGCTGACATGTTGGAGTGCACTTCAAGTGAACAAAAGAATATAAATAGAGAGTGATCCTCTGTATTTATATCACTTGCAACTCTCACACTCACTCATTGGGGCGCATGAGTGAGAGAGGAGAAGCTCTCTTGGTGTGAGAGAGAGAGACTGTTGCTGTCGGGAGTGCATCTCACTATTTTCCAGTTTTACCATTTTGTGCCGATTCTATCTCTGAGGAAGTTGCAGGGTTTTCTCCTTTATGGTTTCCCCGAGGAAAACTCTTTGTGTCTCTTGTTTCTTGTGATGTGATTATGTTTTATTGGTGTGCTTGTTATTGACTCAGTGAAAATATCCTAAGATCATAATGCTAGCTTATCTGTTGAAAAAATAACACAGAACTCTATCGTACACTTCATGTACCTCTGTTTATTCATAAGTTGTTCTTACGTTCTGTCATTTACTTTCAGTCATTATTTTTGATGTATTTTACTTATGATGTTGTAGTGCAATTTACTACTTAGTATTATGTTTACACTTTTGTCGCTTATGTGTCGTCACTAGATTTATATGCTTCTTCCTTTCTGCATTGTCGCACTTGATAATTATGGAGTCCTAACTTAAATTTGTTTGTGGAAACAATGTGGGCGGAGTGGCGAGACTTGTTCTCCCATGATGGTTTGAGAGTTAAAGTATTACTTTGTTAAGCTGGCTTAGTTAGTTCAATCAAACTGAGGAACCTCTTTTATTTACTTCCATGTTTACCTCGTGACATAAGGATTAATAGGGATCTTGGATCATTTCAGTCTTTATTTACACTTACTGTTCATCATTACGCTTCATTACTGTTTTACATTGGTAGCAAGGTAGTCGTAAATTTGTTAATTATCTAGCCTATATAATTAACTATGTGATACTTATACTATATATACAATTACACTTGATGTCTATTTTATTACAATAATCAACATAGTTCTTGTTTTAATGGCAGGTCATAACTTGGTTACTTGTTCGTACCTTGGTATTATTATAGTTAGAGATGTTACCATGGCATACTTCGTATGCCATGGTCCTTAAGCATTGATACTTTGATAGCAAGGGGGTTAAGACCCTAAGATCTAAACCTATGGCTTATACATTACCTTTATATTGAAGCTTTGAATTCTTTGATTTTAGACTAGCGCATACTTAAGTATGAACGAGACTTTGCAAAATTCCATACCATGTAATAGTATATGATATGCATTAAGGTTTTGGGGTGGCGAAGCAATAACATATGGTTGAAACCATAGGATAGCAGGTTTTAAGCCTTCATGTGGAAAGTGGACATACATAGTAATGCAATGAAACTTAAACTATGGAGAGTGGGTTTGGTATGGCGTTAATGGTCACCAGCTGGTGCATTCAATGCTCTTTGGAGAACATGAGAGCCCCAAGCTTAGGGCTTGGGAACACGATGGTTTGGTCATTCGCTTCATTTTGATTTGGGTTTTGATCTTTATCTATAGAGGAGAAAATAAAGGCAACCTACATGAGCTTACAGGAAAGATCCTCACTCGGCCTCTTATCATTTCTATTGTTTGTGTTGTTGCAATTTATCATTCTCATCCTTCTCATCGTTTTGTTTGTGGATGGTTGGAGGTGTCGGGGTAGACCAGAGAGTCGTGGCTCAAAGCTTGTAGCTAGGTCCTTAATGATGGAAATGGTGAACGCTAAGCCTTCCAACAATCCAATACTTGTTACCTCTCAGCCCGACTGAGTGATTTCTTCGCTGTTTGGTTTTGGGGGTTTCAATGTGGGGTTTAAAAATTTTCCTTCGGGCATATGATTAGAGCCTTGTATTTTATTCAATGTTTTAATGGCTTCGGCCGTGGAGTGAAATCATGCTCCCTTTTGTTTTGTGTATAAATTTTGGGTTTGTGAAGATGAAATGTTTTGGGAGTTTGAGCCATGGGATGCACCATTGCTCGCAATGGTGCCATATCCCATTTGCATGCCTGTATAGGCTTTGTTTTGGCTTTGTAAGTGACTATATGGAGACATTGATTTACCATACTATGTATGATGTCTATACTTTGCATTTTTAATGAATGACTCATGTCATTTTTCCTACTGTGTTGTGTAAAGTGAATTCTATGTTAATGGTTTTAATAATGCGACTGTGTGTGAAAACTTATGCTGTGAAAATGGTTTAAATACTTGTGTTTGGATGATGCACATGCCTTCTTGAGTGCTCTATGCACATTTATAATTATTACCTAGTTATGTTTTAAGGGAAGCGAATAGGTGAAGCCATGCCATGTATGTCCTTGGCTCACGACAGGCTCGGTGTTCCAACATGAATGGTTAATTTTCTTATTATTTTGTTTGGTTCAATAAGGTGGTTTTAGCACATGAATTTTCCTTGGTTTGAGCTCTACGTGTTGACTATTTTAATGGGCTTGAGCCTTCCCATCATGGCTGCGATAACTCTGATGTATCGTTACAGTAGATATTTTAACGATTAGTTTTAAGGATGATTTCTTAGTAGAGTAGTTGGTTATTTAATATTATGAATTTGTTGGTTTTGTAGAATCCAGGAATTATAAACCCATGATGGCATTCATTGTTGTGTTTACACTGTAAAATAACTCCGTGTTTATAAAATATTTGTGGTCGAGGCCATAACATAGCATTGGGCTATAACCCTCATTGTAGCGAATGTCATGGCTGGAAACAACACTTTGATGTTTTTAAAAGAATTATTGTGTTTATTAATAATTGTTTCCCGCATACCTAATGTATAGCGTGGCCTTAGCTTAATAATAGCAATGACCTATAGGAATTAATCCTAGGCGTTACCATGTGTAAAGACTATGGGTTAATAAAAGAATTGGTTTATGTGCATTATGTATTAGTTATGGTTTTTAAAATGCTTAAAGAACCAAAGTATGGTTATGTTAATTGATTAATGTTTGTAAATTTATACTATGGTTATTAAATACTAATTGGTTAATGCTATGTGCTTAGGGAAATTTAAATCGGACTATGGATTAATATGTATGTAAACATAGTTTTGATAAAGGACCACATGGATGGTCATGATACCTCCTCTAATGATTTATAATGTTTTTTTATTTATACGGAGTATTTTAATATTAATGTGTAATATGGATACAGACCTTGAAAGGTCCTTAATGACTTGATTAGCTTTTTTTTAGATATAATATTTTCTTAGTGGGTTTAATTCTTATTCTAGTTCTTTTAGTAAATAGTCACATTTAGCATTCTGGTTTATTTACTGCTCAACTACTTTTAATTTAAAATTTGAAAAAAGCCTCTGCCGACAAATGCAATATGTCAGCAGAGTACAAACCCTCGTAAGGTACATCAGATATTAAAATTTGCAGCCTAGGGTTAGCATTTTAAGAATACAAACCTAGCAGATTATTAACCAAAAAATCAATCCAACAAGGTTAGTATATGAATTGAAATAATCTACCTAGTATAAACAATAGTTATTCTAGAAAAATAGAATAGCAAGTCAAGGGTTTCATACCTAAATTTGAATCTCTATTAATGGCTCAACCCGCACACTCAAATAACTAGCATTAACAATGCAATGCATATCTGACCTCCATTTAATGACCAAATCACTTGGGAACTACCACGTTCCACCCAAACATGAACCGAAATTGTTCCTGGTCTTAATCTTGATCCCCCCAAGCTGGACCCCAACATGCAAGTAGCTTAGAGCTCCTAAGGTAGGGTTTCCTCAAAATTTATAGATCCCAAATCACTCAAACAAGACCTTCCCCTAAAATGTGCCACATGACAATAGCTCTAATGTTTTCACCTATAAATTACCAAAATAGATGACAAACTATATAGTGATCCATTTCAAATAAAAAGGAGATTTCTAAACAATTATCTATTATATAATCATGCCCAGACGCCTTGAATTCTCCTAGAATTCCATCCTTGTTTCTCTCATTCCCAATTCTCCCTAATAACAATAGTGACATGAGATTAATAAATCAATGGCATAAGAAAAAAAGTTCCTAAAGAAGAAAAAGGTATTATAAAATTTAAGAAAGGTGAGCTACAAGTACTAGTAATCTCCTTCAAATATTAGTCAGTGGAATGGATAGAAGTTTCAGAAATAAGAAGTGGAGGCATTCCTTTTGTGGAATTAGACATACGATGAAATGGAAATACTAAAATAATTTATTTTAATATTTTTTACTTTTACACTTTTCTATGTGATTATTTTAACATATTATAGTCATGTCAATTGACAAAATAAAGACACTCTTGGAGAAGAAATAGAATACCCACTAATTGGAAATCCTCCCACCACATAAGAGCCATGGGACCTTCAAAAAATGTTTGTTATCCTTTGAATTATGGATATTAGATTCCTTGAGGAATTCCACCTACTTGAATCCAATGTCATGAATAATGATGAGAGCTATGTTAGTGAAGAAAAATTAGAGATCATGAGTAGGAGAAGTTAATTCAAAGTTTGGATTTGAGGATCCATGTTTTAGTAGTAGATCATGAGTACGAGAAGTTGAAATGGAAAAATCACAGATTTTATTTAATCTCTAATTCATTTACACTATTTTAAAAAGTTCTTTTTAAATAAGTTCATACTTTGATAAATAGCTTCATACTTTAAGACCTGAAATAACTTATGCTTTCTTAACGCCTAATTTTCTTAGGATATAAGCAAAGAACCCAGAACAACCAAACTAAGAAACATGTACGTAATACATGTGAATAGTACAAGCTAATTTCAACATAGAAGTTTAATGCCATGACCAATGCTTCTATCATAGCAATGACAAACTTGTGTAGCCCTGAAAGTTTGGTCTCTAAAATACATGTGCAGCCGCAAAAGAGCATAAAAATAAAAAGAGCGTACATAAATATTTTCATTAGCCTCCTCTTGATAAAAACATATCTGCTTCCACTAGAATTTTCAGTTATTACTCAAGCCTGCAACATTGTGAGGTCTCTTATTTTTGCACTTTGAGTAATAGGGGTAGATTGTTCTATTTATTATAAATGCATTCACATACAATATTTATATTCCACAACTTTGAATCTGAAACCAATCAAGCATCTTGGTGATGTTTCATAAACTGATTTCAATCACGTCTATTGAGATTAAATTATAATTAATAATAATTTTATATTTAGTAAAAAAAATATTTACTTTTTAGA
>LPNX010921688.1:57084-68910 GCA_001517045.1 Pseudotsuga menziesii
TTTCCAAAGAATCCTATTCTTGTTGTCTCTCAGCCTGCCTATGTTTTGTTTCGTCATTTGGTTTGGGGATTCTCTGTGGGGTTTTGAATTCTCCTTTGGGCTTGTGATGAACAGACTTGGGTTTTTAAATGTTAGTATGGCATTGTTGGACATGGAGAAAACTTGTGCTCTCACAGGCTCTGTGTAGACATAATTGGTGCAAACATTTATTATGTTAATTTGTAGTTTTGGATTTTGGATTTCATGCCTGGGGAACACCATTGCTTGCAATGGTGCCAAATCGCATGGCACCACTAACGATATGGATGTCACACCCCAAAGATAACAAGCTTAAATTTTCTTTACGGAAAATTAATAAACTGTGTTAATTATCTGCTTGTACCCTCAAACTTGCTAGTTAATCATAACACACATATTTATACAAGGAATCCAAATCAATGGCAGTGTCTTTTATGATTTTCCCTTATTTTGTACTTTCCAATGGAGGATTCATCTTCACTTAAGCTTATTATGCAATTTTTAAATAATAACATGAGACCTTGTGATCTAGTTGCATTCATGCCTTATCTGACTAATTTTTTCCTCAAAGAAGCACTACTCATAGGAATCTTCCAACTAACAGTTTTGCTTTACCTACCACAACTCCTTAATTACATTTTTATGTTATGAGGGCTCTTCGACTAATTGAGAGTCTCTTAAGTAGTAGAGCTCGTTATTTCAAACATTGGGTATTTATTCCTAAAATTTGTTTGTCCTCCTCATGCCTAGTAGGAGATCTACCATCTTGAATCTGTTAAAAGGAATATTCATTTCTGACTAATGCAACATAAGATACATACTTCCATTCTTAATCATAACACATCTGACAACCTTCCATCAACAATATACCAGCCATCGTAATACATTACCATTTATACCTTAAGATGCATGGTACACAAGTATTTTACTTATAGGGTACTTTTGCATATGTCCTAGTGTGCAGACAAAAGTAACTAATGTAACCATACATTCCTTGATTACCAATGTCCAAATTAATCAATTTATAAGGTTATAGTGCAATGTGAGAAGTACACCAGCAATACAAAAAAAAGAAGACATTTAGGCACCAAACAAGAGAGACATCAAGACATTTAAACACAGATAAGAGAGACCCCAATATACGTGGTTCACCCTGTTCTTGGGGTTACATCCACCAAACCATTTATCATATATTATTCATTCAATAAGAGGAGAATTACATTTTCTGCAACACCCTTGTTTCCATACTTACTTGCATTCATATAGTGGTTTACCTGAATGTAAACAATCTCAGTACCTAGTGAATTAACCCTGCAACACTAGGGAATCCACCTTACCAAAATTTAAGTTTCTTCTATACATCATGAAGCAATCTCCTCGACATAACTGGGCATCTAATAATAAGTTTTTTGCTCAACAAAGAAAATCCTCTTCTTATTTAAATAATCGTTATGAGGGTATTTTTAAAGGATATAACAATACTTATAATTTCTGGTGCATAGTCATAGTTTACTCGAGGTTTATTCAATTTGGAGCTCGTTTTTTTTTCTTACTAACTACATGTGTTTGTCACTTCCCATCCAATCCCCATTTTATCACTGCCCATTAGGATAAGTCCCCAAAAACAATGGAGGGGAGACAAAAAAACTAAAGAAACATAATTTCAATCTCACCATCTGGTGAGACTTAACCAATGGACTTTGGATGGCTGTTAGAGTGACATTTATCCTCAGGGATGGCTCATGAGGGAATTCCAATACACACATAGAAAAAATCATGGAGACAGAGGGCATAATCAGGCCGACCAAGAAGAAGCATACCTCAAGGAAATAATCTTAATAAACATAGGCCATTCCCTCACCGAAAAGAGAACGAAGCGATAAATAAAATAGTGCAAAGACTGCCAATCAAAATACATCAGAGTAACATATGCTATTAGGATAGGAATTTGATAAGTGGCTTTGGCCCTTAGATGATTAGACACCCTATCGATAGGAGCAATAACAGTAAAAATAGAGAGGTTCCATTTGAGCAACATAACTACAAATTTATACTAACTAAACTAGATACCCATTTCTAACAATCACAACATCAGAATTTGATTCAATGAAATCTCTCTGCAATTCTCCCATATGGGACCATGCAGCATTAAGTAATTTTTCAAGAACAGTTCCATAGACAGGAATTATCGATAGAAAGCATTATCAACGACAGGAAGAGAAGAGTTATGCTAATGTGTGGCTCCACTTAGAAATTATTATTATGGAACTCGTCCTCATTTTCTATCTTGATGGCCAAATTCCATATTAATGAATTCAAGGAAAGGTTGTAAACATAATTTGCAAACAGTCAATGAATCATTACCATACAAGCAGAAAATCGCATGGTAGCAACGTATTGAACCACACAACAATGCTATAATGCAATGACACACATCCATGGTTTTTTTCAAATGAGATCAGTCACAAAAGGGAACTAGAATATGGGAAGGCTGGATCGCTACCCCATGAGGCACATCGTGTTATTTAATCATATCTAAATGCCTCTCCTGGAACTGTCAGTGAGACACAGCAAAAACGCAAGTAATCTAGACAAAAATGCAGTCGTGGGAGTAACTTACCACCTCACCGACATGGTTTCTAGTAAGTCGTAGCCCTCCATCAAGTTGTAGGCTCCTCCCTGATCATATTCTTTCATCCAAACACAACTCCTTCCCCTTGGAACAAACGATTGACACCCATTTATGAAATGGGAAAAATGCTAAGCAAGTTCTGTAGGTGTCCTTACCAGGAAGCTTTCCCCCCCTTCTCTCTATACACCGTATTTCCAAGAGAACACCAAAGCATTCCTCGTGGGTAGGGATAATAGAGGCAGGACTACTACACGAAGTTGGGAGAGAGCACAGCCCCTTCTCCTTCACCTCCTATTTCTCTAACTACTATCGTAGCCCAAGATATTCTCCTTAATTGGCGCTGAAAAAGCAGAGGTCATGCCATGTGGAGACCATGCCTAAACATTCTCCTTCATGAGGATCTTTCTTTTTCCTTTTTCCTTCTTTGTTTTTTCCCTTTTTCCCATTTTTATCTTTTCCCAAGTTACTACACAGTTCTTTGGAAAGAATCTTGGCTCCTCATCTTTTTCCTAGACCTTATCCTTAATGTTAGGTTCCTTATAATTCTTCTATTCCTTACAACCTTACTAATATATACTTTTCTTTCCTTTTAAGAAAGATAAAAAGGGTTCTCTAAAATGTTATAATATATATAACACATATATATACCACACCTGCCAATGCAGGGCCTCTCCCGATAAACACTTTACCCTATAAACATTTGAGAATCAATCCATATAATATTCCAGGTGCATTACAAATGTTCCCAATATTAGAACGAGGTGTCATGAACACACCCTCTTCTTTTTATTTTGAGGTGACTATATCATATAGTTCCTCAATAATTAGTTCTTTAGGATATTTTAACCTTTTCAACAAGTGCTTGACCCTTTGTCAAGGTATCGTGGATAAATATTATTTAAATTCTATTAACTAGGATATGGTGTTTTCTTTAATTGGGCTAATAATGGAAAGCATCAGAATCCTATAGGATACCATAGCGTTAAAGCTCCCTCGTTATCTTCATCCCCATGGGTTTAGTTGGCCCCTCTCTAAGTTGTGTCATTACCTTTCATCTGCTAAGTTTTCAACATAGGTAGTTAACTTGTATAGCTGCACGCTTTTGCTTCTAGTGGGGCCTTGGCCTTGAGCTCCTCACCAAAAGAAGGTACAATGTACATTTGTAATCATAATAAATTGAGGCTACATAGAAAGGACACAAAGGCCATGCCTCATATGGCATGATCCCTCCCACGATTGCTACGATAGCTTGATTTTCTCAATTCCTTACTGTGTAATACGTTTGTATTTTAATTTTATAAGCCGTAGCTTCACTTGTGTATATGTTGTGCATAGCATTTAGATGGTTGCATTATTGTTTATGATTTCATTGGTGTAGAATATAATGTGGATTATATGTGAGCCATTTGTACAAGCGCACAATGGCCTTCATCACTATAGATAGACTTTTAAATGGACGACATAATAATTATTTTGGCCGAGGCTGTGCTTATAGCTTTGGGCAGAAGCTAAGGTCTTACGACCTCACTGTAGCATATTTGTTTGTTTATTAATAGTATTTATTTTGTTAATGTATCCTGCATACGATCTATGTATAGAGTGGCCTTGGTTGATGTAATGAGTTGTATTTTTATGTGGATGCATATCGGGTTTGGATACCCACATGACTCGATTCCTGTTCACCTTTGTAATTTTTGGAACTATGTAGAGAATTCGATATGGTTTATTTAAAATGGAGAATATTCTTGTATATGATATGGTATTTAATTCGTTATATGGAAAGAATTACAGAGTTATGTAATTTGGTTATATATATATATATATATATATGTTATGGTTGTTTTTATTGAGGCCTGTGACTTGAGTTTGTGAACCTACAGGGTTCGATATCATGACCTCTATTTAAAATTCCATAGTTCTTTAATTTGTTTTAGATGTCATACTTGTGCCCTATACCCTCTCTATACCCCTTACCATGCTTCCTATCTTCACTTACCCAAAAGTAATAGGGGGATACCTGGAGTGTGAAACACCCATTCTGGGAGGGGATACCCAATAATTCTTATTGGGCACCACTAGGAGGGGCCCATGGGGATTTTTTGGATAATTTATAATTAATAGATATGAGTGATTTAGTGTAGGAATAGAGATGAAATATTGGACCTAAAGCATGGTCACGATACTTCTTGTTCATTTATTTATAATTATATTATTTAATGGAATGATTTAATAGTTAGCAGATATTTACTGTGCAGACCAGGGAAGGTCTTTAATGCTTTATTACAGAACAATTATGGATAGTATTTTGACTGGTTTATATTTGGTGTCTATATATATTTATATCTATAGATACTAGTCCAATTTGTATATGCTACCTTAGGTTATATAGATTGTAAGTTTATACATATATGTATTCTCAACTTCCTTCTAAGATTAATCTATTTAAATCTATAGCATGTCTCTACTGACATATGTAATATTTCATCAGAGTATACGAAGATTAAATGAACAATAAAAGCAGGTTTGAAATAACCTAGTTTATCCATAACCCATTTTTATCAATCCTGCTACTACAGGATTTACACTAGGGTGTAGAACCCTTGATGAACATTAGTAAATAAATTGAACTTGCAAAATGAACCAATAAGTAAACCCTAGATAAACTTGGTATAAGAAATCACTTACAACCTAGGGTTAATATTTTAAGATGCAGACCCTAGCAGTTTTAAATAGAGAGACATATAAATTGGGTTAGTAAATGCAAAGTAATCGTTTACCTAACATAGATAGCACTTATTCTATGAAAGTAGAATATATAGTCTAGAGATTCATACCTGTAAATTGAAGCTCTATTAATGGCTGAACCTGCACACTCAAATAACCACTATTAACAATTCAAGATAGATCTGACCTCTTTT
Source organism: Pseudotsuga menziesii (assembly GCA_001517045.1). Classification (NCBI taxonomy): domain Eukaryota; kingdom Viridiplantae; phylum Streptophyta; class Pinopsida; order Pinales; family Pinaceae; genus Pseudotsuga; species Pseudotsuga menziesii. The sequence continues at coordinate 62,653 of LPNX010921688.1, forward strand.
TTTATGACTAAATCACTTAGGAACTACCACATTCCACCCAACCATGACCTAGAACCATTCTTGGTTTTAATATGGATCCCACTAAGCTGGACGCCAACATGCAAGTAGCTTAGAGCTCCTGAGGTAAATTTTCCTATCAGGTATATCAGATCTTGATCAGTTCTCCTTTTTCCTTTCAGGAAAATGTTGTCCAAAAATTACTTCAGAGCATACAGGTAGAAAATGACTCATCTATAGATAGATCAAAACCCCAAGACTTTCCTTGGCTTGATTCTTTATAGATAGACTTTCTATTCAAAGGGACAGTTAAATCAAGAAACCTTGGTTTCTTGATTTAACCCTTTTGAATTACTTTGGGTAATTATTAATATTTTAACTTAGGAACTTGCTACTAGTTCATAATTAGACTTTTTAGGTTTTGGACTAGTTATTATCTTTACATAATAAATAATAATGGATGGAGTTTTTCTTTCTTTCTTTCATCATTAATATTATAAATATATTTAACTCTTTATACATACCATGTACAAAGTACATAATAATATAAGACTTGTTAACATTTGACTTTGGGCATCATTTACCATGATCCCTAGACTTAATGACACTTCTTCATTAAGGTCAAGTAGGTACATGGCTTAGTTATACTAGGCTAAGAAACTCTAAACATCCTTGCATGTTGGTATTTCTTCAGTACTAATTTGATGAGAATAAAGAAATTTGAAATTTCATTTAATCACTTATAAATAAGTATGATGAGATCAATATTTTTCTCGAGTCATTTTCACTCGGAAGTTTATTAAATTCTTTTCAGTAACCCCTAGCGCTTACCAGATCCCATAGTAAACGCTTTAATAGGGAGTTACAATTCAATGCAATTCATGATCTCTTCGCTCAACACTAATGCTATGATGTACTTGTACAATACACCTGGGGAAACAATGGCCAAGGATCCGCTGCTCCAAAGCTTATGCTCAACATCAACATGAACGGCTCTAGGGCTTATGCCCAACACTTCCAAATATATTTTCATGTGTTCCATAGCTTCTCACTAAACAAAAGGGTAACCACTCATGTGCTCCAGAGCTTCTCGCTCAACACAAATCATCAATCACTCAAATGCTCCAAGGTCCGCGCCCAACACAAACTAGCATATATATATCATCAATAATTGGATTATGCCCAATATATAAAACAAATCATCATGTTTATATGCAGTGGGATCTTCAACCCAATATAAAAATAAAACATCAAGATAATCATCATAATCAATAGGCACATGCCTATAAGTGTTAGGTCCAAAATTCAGGATATTACAAGCGGTGAGAGTATGAAGGAAGATGTCTTTGTAGTTTGAATTGCATGATCAAAATTAGAGACCAGTGGGTGTTACAGAATTCAGTGGGAGATAAATTATAAGAAACATATTAGGGTGGAAGGGTGGTGCTAGGGAAGGATACATGCCTACAAGGGGGTCTTAGCATCCTTCCAGTAGTGGCTGGAAAATCAAGGTAATTGTGTATCCTTGTCTGTAGGTGCAGGCAAAAACGAGGGTGTGGGTGAATCCTTCAATGGTGGCTCATAAAATTGGGGATTATTGTCTCTAGCAAGTGATTACTTGCAAATAACTCTTTTAAATATAATTTTGCAGCATACAACGAGTTGGTGGTTTACCCTATTGGGCTTCCACATTAAAATTGTGTTATATATATTCTTGTTGTTATTGGTTTCTAATAATATATTTAAAGTGGTTAAGAATAATAAAAAGATAACAATATTGATTCACCCCCCTATCAGTATTAACCTATAAACAAACATATCGGTGTCAAAACATCACCTCTATGGAGATTTCTTGTTTTCCATTTAGATGTACAAGGAGGAGCAGTTCTAAACCCATTCAAGGATAAAGCAAATTCAAGGAAGCAACTGAATTGGTAGGATAAATGTAGTGTGTTATTAAGCATTTGAAATTAGAAATGAAATTAATTTTTCTATAAGTTAATTAGATTATTATTTAATTATGTTACAAGCATAAACCTAATATTCGTAGCTCTAGTAGTGATACATTTATGAGTGATACTTAAAATATAAATGTTCAATGTTGGAAAATAGATGAGAACTATTGATCTCTTTTAATCAATAAAAGGAGTAAAGGAAAATATAGTCAAATATTGACTAATAATGTTGTTGTTAAAAAGTTGACATATGAAGAAATAGATTTGAAATGAGAGATTGTAAACATCTACCTGAAACCACAAGCATTGATTAATTATTTCACAGATACATATTCAAAAGAAGGAGATTGGGTTTTAGATTTGTTCTCACGATCACGTAATATTTCTTATATTACAAATGAAACTAGTATCATTATTCTATATCTATACTCTATATTTTTTAAATTTATGTTTCATTATACTATTTAACTTAATTTTTTTATGCATGTAGTGATTAGGTACAACAATAACATGCACCTTACACAAAGGAAGAAATTGCATATCCATAGATAATGATCCACTATAGTGCAATTATGTTAAGTAATGAATTAATGTTATGGAAGTTCTTCCAGATGAAATGTGGGAAGTTGGTTTGAAGAAATGGGAATTTCATGAAACACTCGCAGCTAAGATGTAAAAAGAGTCTCAACCACCTTCAAAAGGGATGTTTGGAAATGATCATTTTTGTCATTTCCCAAACGTAGAAGAACCAATGGAAGAAAACAATGAGGTCCAGGAAGAGAGACAAGATGTAGAGAATACCAATTTCTATGAAGATTTTGGTCTATATGATATTCCTAATTAGATTCATGACATTGAGTAGAATGCCAAAATAGATTTTAGTTTGCATTATATTCTTGATTAGTTTCATGTCTTTGAGGAAAATGTCAAACTTGACAAGTTTTTGATAAGATATTTATGTAATGTTTTGACTTTAACATTTTTTGAAGAATAACTATTATTTTTTCCATATGTTATTTACAACTATATGGTATACGTTTTGTTGAGTTCATGTGAATTGTCACTTTATGGAAAATAATGCTAAATAATATCAATTTTATACATAAAATAGTCAAAAATTGCATAAAAATGGTTTGAAATGTCTTTATTTTTTATTTTTATGTTATTTCAAATTTTCCCAAAAAATGAGTTATTTAAGAGAAATGTTTAAAGGAAAAAATTCCAAAATGTATCTATTTTTCATTCTTTTTAGCTTCTACGTGTTAAAAAATTCAAAAATGTACATGTTTTTGCATTGTAACTAGGTATTAAATGTATATTTTCTTGTAAAACCTACAAAAATGTGCCTCTAAGGAAACACTATTATTTTTTTATGACCAATAAGTTTGAAAATCTAAAAAAATGGCCTGAAATGAAAAATGGTGCTACCAATATACACACTTTTTGAAAGAGAGGAAAAAACAACTACTGAAATTAACCCCCCCAAAAACAAGAACAATGAATGCTTCTCGTCAAGTTGAATAACTTGTTTTTTTGGCAAGCTATTTATGACTTGAACTGACTTTTGATGTCCCAATGGTGGGATCGAAAAGTCATAAGTGTCATTGTTGTTGTATATTCACTCATTTTTTACGTCGGATTTATAATGTGCTAATGTTAAGATCAAAAAGTTAGAAGGGTATTCCTTGTTGTTTATTAGATTGTTGTTGACGCTTGAATTTTGATCTACTGATGTCGAGATCAAAAATTCGAAAGGGTATTTGTTGTTGTTTATTTAGTCATTGCTGAATTTTGACTTCCTATGTGCAGAGGTGAAGATCAGAAAGTCAGAAGGGTATTTGTTATTATTTATTTAGTTTTTTTTTATTTCGAATTTCGATTTGCCGACATTGGGATAAAAAAATTTAGAAGGGTCTTTGTTGTATATTTTCCAGTCATTGTATAATTCTGACTTCCAATGTGATGAGGTCAATATTGAAGAGTCACAATGATATTTGCTTTTGTTTGTTTAATCGTGTGCCGACTTTTGATTTTCAATGTATTGGGATCAGAATGTGTAAAGCATCTTTCTGGTTGACTCCCAAATATCGATGTCATAAATCTTGGGATCGACATTTTAATGTCCGGAAGGCAAAATTTAATAGTTGGGATATTTATGAAAGTTATTAAATAACACAGGTCTAATGTTTATTAAATAGTAATTAAGTTATTTAATCATGTTTAGATTGTTTTATTGCATATTTAGTTAATAATGATCTACTCTTTCGTATTAGTGAGCTTATCCATTTAAAATATTTTCAATTAAATTTACATGTAATTATAGATACTGTGTAGTGCTCTATGCTTTTTTTAGCTAAAGAAGGTTATTTGTGTAGCTGTGTGGGTGCATTAGAATGGAACCCCTTCCTTTAATAGTGGTATAATATTTAACAATGTATCAATAGTCATCTATGTTAGGGATATTGGATTTTCATTCCTCCACGCCCAACTAGGTTAGTGTTTTATACATCTAAAAGGTTTGTTGATCATGAATAGATCCAAATGTGTGAACAATCGGATATGAAATGGAATCCAATTTATACAATGGAATTAGTACAATAGGTTAACTTGCAAGAGGCTTATGTTTTTCATGTGAACTCTAATTAAGGTTATCTTTGTGTCATTGGAAACAACTTGATGAGTATAATTGTTTTAAGAGGATAGAAATTTGTTGATTACAATTTTTACCCACATAAATATCATTTAATTCCTTCAACAATATCCAAAAGTTTGACAATAGCTCAAATCTTTTCACCTATAAATTACCAAAATAGATGACAAACTATATAGTGTTCCAGTTCATATAAAAAGGGCATTTATAAACAATTGTCTATTATACAATCATGGCCAAATGCCTTGAATACTCCTAGAATTCCATCCTCATTACTCTCAATCCCAATTCTCCCTAATAAAAATAGTGACATGGAGGTTGTGAATCAAATGAAGGGGTAGACGATGAGATTAAGAAATCAATGGCATATGAAAAAAATTTCCTAAAGAAAGGATAACCAACAATTCATGGCCTATAACTAGAAGAATCTGTGAGAGAAAAAAATAAATGATAGTTAATAAACAAATCATAACTAATGACCAATGCATAAATACATAAATAAATTTTAATGTAAAAGAAAAAAATAAATTATATTTAATAAATCAATCATAACTAATGACCAATACATAAATACATAAATAACTTATAATTTGAAGTAGGATTATAATTGATCCATAAATAACTCATAATAAAAATATAATTTCTATAAATTACAACAGGATATCAAACATAACATCATATAGCCAGGCACAATTACTAAACCAAACTAAACTACTGCTACATTCTGATATGTAACATTATGTAACATCACTTGTGCAAGTCGGACATTATTTAGATATATGGAGCCATCGATCGATACACGAAATATGATAATAATGCTTGCAGGAGAGGAGAAGACGAACTTCATCTTCTTCCTTTATCAACTCCAAACAGGTACTGCAGTCATAACTTTCATTTAATTTTAGTTTGTCTTTGGAATCATTCTAATTTCGGATTGAGATAGGCCTGATCTTCGCGGAAGGTTTACATGCAAGTGCATTAAATACACCCATATGCAAGTGGGTGTATTTAAAAGGATATATTTCCCAACAGAACTTGATCAACAAATTATTGTTGATGAGGATGTTACTTTTGCTGGTAAGAGTAAGAAACACTCTTCTAAAAAAATATCAATGAAGGTTCTTTCATTCCTGATCAACTAGTTATTCATTTGAATACACTGGCTTCAAGATGTAAAAGGAGGAGACAAGAAGTTGAATCGAATCTTAGCACTGAAAATTAAAGGGAAATTTCTGGGTATACTTTGGAAATCATAACTCTAGGTGCTTGGTTCAAAATGGGAATACATTTGATTTAAATGTTAACCAACTTTATAGACTAATAGAAGGTCAAGAAAAGTATCAAATTAGGAAACCACATCACTTGCATGTTCATAACTTGAAATCATTAATGAGGCTCAATTGTTATCCAAATGTGGTTGACTATGTAGTTCTTGTTGACCAAGAAAATATTCCTGTTAGAAATGAATTTGATGAATCAAGGTGTTTTGATTAAAAGTACTATATTTTGGTGGAATCATTCTATAGAGTGTAGAAGAGAATTGATGCAAGAGTTTCCCAAAAACCCCATTTTTTAAATAGTGACAATGCATAATTTATGTTGGTTTAACAGATGTGGAAGAAAAACTATTGGAATGGGATCATAACATAGATAGTG
>LPNX010921694.1:0-33768 GCA_001517045.1 Pseudotsuga menziesii
ATTATATATATATATTTACTCATACCCCAAAGCTAGAGTTTTTCCTCTACCTTAACCTTTCCTTCTTTTTCTTTTTTTTATGATTGATGATGAACTTACTTACCCTATTATCCTACAGGGTAAGTTTAAATGGCCGAACTCTCTCTCCATTACTCTAGTAAGGAGTTATCTTGGAACGTTCAAAGGCCAACAACAGAGTGTAAATATACTCACTATCTACTTTTAAAGCTTGTCAGTGGGGATTTTAGAAACGAGTCTTTCGATTGGCATGTCATGAATGCGTAGGTGATTTTTCAGGTTGCCCTCCCGGCATTTTCCCGGGGTCTTTTACTCTTATACCCTTATTTTGTTTGGTGGTCTGTCGTCAATTTCCTAAGTCTCCCAAGTCCTCGACTTAGGGGGAATCAAATTTTCTGACATAAAAATAATGTTACTGGTGGGGCCTTGGCCTTGAGCTCCTCACCAGCAACACGCATAGTACATATTCGAATTTACAATTATATTAAGGGTGTGTAAGAGGGATGTTACAAGGTTGGAGAGACAAATGGACGGTATGTGTGTATCCCCATGGACATATGGATGAATGTATTTGCAAAATACCCAACTGCGAAAAGAGACTTCTGAAAGGACAATTGCAGAAGCCCAAATTTGAGAAAAGTGGGTAGGTGGATCTGTAATTTGAAATCCGATTATGAAAGGACCATTGCAGCCGAATGATTGGCGAAATCAGTTTTTGGGAAAACTGCGATTTGCATACCTGCAACTTGCAATCCACAATTGCAGAAAGGAGCTTATGGAAAGGAGTTTACGTAAAGGTTGTTGTAGAAAGGCTGTTTTGGAAACTAAGTTATGGAAACTCAATTGCGAAAAGAGACTTGCGGAAGGAGCTTGCAGAAAGGTTATTGCGGAAACTCAATTGTGGAAGAAGCTTACGGAAAGGTTGTTGTGGAAACTAAGTCAGAGAAACTCAATTATGGAAAGAGACTTCCAGCAAGAATATTGAGTTGCAGAAAGACTAAGGTTGCAGAAGCAAGCTTGCAAAAAGCTGTATTGTGGAAAGATAGCATGCGGCTCAGAAATTGTGGAATCAAGATTACGGAAGTTACAGAAGAAATATTTGGTCACATTGCTAAATTGATAAAGAGTTGGCAAGTCTTCTAGTTTGCGAGCAGAAATAAGATTTACTGGATGTGTGGAAAAAAATTATTAAATGATTTCTTGTTGCTACCATGAATGTTATTATTCCATATGTGGTTCCATAACCCACAGGTCCAAGAAATTGAAGTGCCTCCAGAATATAAAGGAAATTCGGTTCAAGCGATTATGAATTCAAGACCCTAGAGATAGATGGTTAAATAAGTTTAGAATGCTTATGGATTAGGTTCCTTGCCTTCCATGAGTCATTGAAATGTTTTTTATCCATTATGAAACTAAAAGTTAGGCATAGGAACAGGAAAAGGGAGTAAAAATTGGCAACATAAAATGACGAGTGAGAGAAATGTATGACCAACAATGAAATGGGAAGAATACGTAGAACAAAGACAATGAAGGGAGCCAAGTTTTGATGAGCAGAAGAAAAAGTATATTAGAGAGTGTAACAAAGTTGGTAAGAATTTCTATATCTGGTTTTCAACATATTGTATAAATCTAAGAAAACCTTGTCTGATTTGTGTGAAATTTCTGTCATGAATTTGTTGTCCAATTTACATTGATTTGATAATTCCACTGCATGCTTACTTTTCAGATATCTCTCATTTTGTCTTGTATATCTATGGTTCATGAAATTTAACAATTAACACTAAGTGGATCTCAGCATACCATTGTTTAATGAAAGTTGAGGGGATTCGTCTTCAAATTCATCCCTCTCAATAAATAACATATGTAAGATGACAATGACTGCATGACGAGGATATATAATTTATGTGAAAGGCCAAAAAATACATGTTAAAGGATCTAATGAGCAAGTATATATGTGGTATTTTAGAGAATTGAAGGAAGGAACCATGGTTAAAGCAAGGCTAGAAGAACTTGTTATCATGCAAAATGACCCTTTTGTGCATGATGCTAGATATTTTCCATATATATTAGATGAATTCAACTTGGTTTATGTCATTACAAAGATATCATGCAATATGAAATGACAAAACTACTCTTATCTTGGTTAATTCCTATAGACTTGCACTATGACAGGTGCATTGTGGAGTTCATGTCTTGGTCACTGTCTTGATTAATGTTGGTTCAATGGATACAATGTATTTATAGTTGTTATTCCTTTTCCAACTTGCAAATATTATTTCAATGTGTGAACATTAGTGAAAAACATTTTTATTGTTGGGTTTACCTACCATTTAATTGCTGTTCTTTAATAGTAAGGTAGTTTTCTTTCAAGTTTTCATTCTACATCCACCGAATAACATGTGAGTTGTATAATGTTTACCATCCTAGCTTTGCACTATTAATTGGTTAGTAATTTTCAATTCTCCATGCATTACCGGAGCATTGAAAAAAATCAACAACAACTTTGCTTGTCAACAAAACACAATGTTGGAAAAAAATAATGATAATGTTAACATTACTGATTGATATATTTGAAACAAGAAATTAAAATCCAAACAAAAAAAAATCCGACACCATTTAATTATTGTTGGTTGATAAAATTTAAATAAATAAATATTTATTTAAAAAAAATCCAACTAACCTCTTGAGTTAGATGCCATTATTGAAGTCTAAAGGTGGTGGAGGAAGTTGGGTGGTTGGTTATTGGAACACTCAATTGAGAGTTATGGCTTGCAATTTGTCAAATGACTGAAAAATCTATTCACAATAGTTTTCAATATTTTTACCAAGTCCTTCACAGAAAAGAGATTTGTTTACCTCAGATCACTTCTCGTTGTAAAGGATTGATTCATTATTTCTTGATTACCTGTTTATTTTTGAGGGGGAGGGGTTTTTCCCATGATGTTTTCCCCATTTTCCTTATTTTATTAAGCAATATTTTAATTCATTTAGTTTGTATAGGTGAATTTTGGCCTAGTTGCCAGGGCCCAAGTTGTCCAAAGTTAGGATCAAATAGTGATGTTGGGATTAATTAATCCTCCTGTATCGAACATAATATATTTGGTCATTTTTCCTAACTTAGGAGGTTTTTATCACTATACTAGAGTATGGGGGACACACCTATCAGTTATCTGGCATTTACTGCATCTGAATGCATGGTTTTATGCACTGTTGGGAACAATCCCTATATTATAGGAGCCCACTCTGAGTGCCACCAGCAGTGTCCTTCGGTAGACCTTGGTAGGTAAGCAATTATGCTAAGTTATGTTCCAGTTACTATCATTTATCCCAACATCAGGTTTGCATGCATGCAAGGAGAGTGGAGCCTTTTTTCCACTTACCTCATTAGTTAACTGATTGTAGATTGACTTAGACATCCAAAGTTAAACTAGTGAGCTCCAGCTATGATTTTTCCACACTGAGTTAGCTAAAGAGTTAGTTAGAATGGGTAGATTCAAATCCTATCCACAATATTCAAATTCTATTATTGTACTACCATTGTATTACTGATTAATCAATGAAGATTAATGTTATAATAACCTAATCAATACTTGTCCATTTTGTGTGAAATTTTGTCATGAATCTGTTGTTCAGTTTACATTGATTTGATAATTCCATTGCATACTTATTCTTTAGATATCTCTCATTTTGTCTTGTATATCTATGGTTCATGAAATTTAACAATCAACACAGAGTGGATCTTAGTATACCATTGTTTAATGAAAACTGAGGGGATTCGTCTTCAAATTTGTCCCACTTAATAAATAACATATGTAAGATGAAAATGAATGCACGATGAGGATATATAATTTATGCGAAAGGCCAAAAAATACATATTAAAGGATCTAATGAAAAAGTATATAGGTGGTATTTTAGAGAATTGAAGGAAGGAACCATGGTTAAAGCAAGGCTAGAAGAACTTGTTATCATGCAAAATGACACTTTTGTGCATGATGCTAGATATTTTCCATTTATATTAGATGAATTCAACTTGGTTTATGTCATTACAAAGATATCATGCAATATGAAATGACAAAACTACTCTTATCTTGGTTAATTCCTATAGACTTGCACTATGAAAGGTGCATTCTGGTGTTCATGTCTTGGTCACTGTCATGATTAATGTTGGTTCAATGGATACAATGCATTTATAGTTGTGATTCCTTTTCCAACTTGCAACTATTATTTCAATGTGTGAACATTAGTGAAAAGCATTTTTATTGTTGGGTTTACCTACCATTTAATTGGTGTTCTTTAATAGTAAGGTAGTTTTCTTTCAAGTTTTCATTCCACATCCACCTAATAAGATGTGAGTTGTATAATGTTTACCATCCTAGTTTTGCACCATTAATTGGTTAGTAATTTTCAATTCTCCATTCATTAATGGAGCATTGAAAAAAATCAACAACAACTTTGCTTGTCAACACAACACAATGTTGGAAAAAAATAATGATAATGTTAACATTACCGATTGACATATTTGAAACAAGAATTTAAAATCCAAACAAAAATAAATCTGACACCATTTAATTATTGTTGGTTGATTAATTTTTAATTAAGAAATATTTATTGAAAAAAAAATCCAACTAACCTGTGGAGTTAGATGCCATTATTGAAGTCTAAAGGTGGTTGAGGAAGTTGGGTGGTTGGTTATTGGAACACTCAATTGAGAGTTATGGCTTTCAATTCGTCAAATGACTAAAAAATCTATTCACAATAGGTTTCAATATTTTTATAAAAAACCTGGTCCTCCATCAAGATTTATAGCTTTATCAAGGCCTTAACTCTAGTTTTATCTCTATATCCCAATCAATGGTTTTCTTAACCTAACACATAACGTGAATTAAGGGTTTTATGCATCAATAAACAATTATCAATCAAGGCATTATTTAAATGCTTTCAAGCAAGCTCTGAATATATTGATCAAACACTTAAAAATACCTCACCTCAATCTAGGTTTGTAAAAAACATTTTCACACCCCAACTTGCAGAAAGTGCTACCCAACTTCATGGATTAAACCTTAGGTGACATCCTCCTTTTCACACTCAAATTCCATTGAGCATTCTTCCTACAACTTCTTCGATGATCTAACACCATCACAATTAAAAATGCAATATTATGCTCATATTGAATGATTTTGTCTCCCCATCCTTCTAAGCTTCTCTTTTTTAGACCCCATCTTCTTTGATTTCCTTCCCCTCTCTATTAGTGGAAGGAATTGCTCATCACTCTCTTCATATACATTGAGTATTTACCATACAAGTTTACGAAAGTATATGTTTTGATACCAATTAATTATTTATATTCTTGTTGTTTCCTTTTGTGGACTCACCACTCTCTTCATATGCATTGAATATTTATCATGCAAATTTAACAAATGATACATTTTGATGTTGGTATGCTCCATAAGTTTGAAGCTATTCCGCTAAACATTTCATCACAACAAAACTTAATTGGAGATTGTTGTGTGATCTAAATGAGTTCGATAGATATACACTAACATAGAACCATTTTAAACCTATAGATTTAAGCATCAAGAGATATAGTAAAGAAGATGAAACAAAAACTTTGATAGTTGAAAGATCAAGGTAATGAATTTTACCAACAGATAAACAGTATCACAAGGTAATATATTTTACGACTGCAACCTAACCAAATAATAGATTTCACATTAACACTATTAAATTTGTACCTTTTCCCGGACTGCCTTCGCTTGTCCAACTACGAAAGCTGCATTCGTGATCTCTTTTTCCTTTCTATCACGGCTTTGTGCAGCTCTTGTCCGATGCAATGTGCAATAAGGTTTGCCAATAAGCATCTTAAATCATGGATTGCATTAACTGGATTAGAGTTGAGATCCATTGCTTTCCATGTCTTATATAAGCTTATATTTGGAGCCATTGCCATCCAGTCCTGGGAATCATGTAGCTTATGTTCACACCGAGTCTTCTGACCTTCTGTGCCGAGTGCTAGTTCTTCGCTATTAAGCTGATCCATACGCTGTTTGAGTGGCCTTTTTATCTTCTTTTCTAGTAGTTGGTTTGACCCATTAGAACATTATGAAACACCATGCTTGAGAATAACCTTCGATAGAATCTTTCACAACTTTAGAATCAGCAGGGTCATAAAAGTAGATCATAAAATGTATGGATGAGACTGCTCTCATCTTCCACGATTTTACACCAACATATTTGAAATGCTTTTCCACTTCCAGAGAAGTAGGAGTTTCATCTTCCACCGTTCCTGTTTTGCATTCCATTAAAGCGATCAATTCTGCACAAGCTGTGCCTTTACTCTTTTCAAAGCCTTTATCGATGCTATTCTGTGCTTTCTAAAAGGCTGATAGATTCGCTATCAACAGGCTGTAGGCCATTTCTCCTGGCATTCTCATGATCTCTAAAGGTTCTTTGTATTTGTAAAATTGATCAGTCTGCTCTAGTCTGCTCTAGTGCTGACAGGTTCAAGCAATACAATAGCGCATTCTGTTGTGGGCTCATTATGAAAGGCCTGATCATTAGGAATGCAAGGTCTGATAAACACCAACAAGCTTTGCTAACTAAAACCATAAGTTTTAGCAACCATAGCCCCATTATCAAAAGTAAGGAATGTAGCCTAGCTGCTGTGATTAAATTCACAACAATACTTTGTATTGGAGTTCTTTCAAGAATTTTATTCTTCGGAAACAATATGGCTGTCAAATGTGCATCCAGATCATTTTTCATATCAACAATAGTCCTTGTCCAAAAATCTTCCAAGTGAAACAAACAGCACACATTCTTGGGAAAATACATAACAGCTGTGAACCATCTGAATAAATGCACTATCCATCCTATTAAGATGAACACAAACTTCATATAAAAATATAAAGACAGATGATTACTAATTACTAATTTCCATATCCATTTAACCATGCCTTCAAATGCACTGAATGGTGATTTGGAAATGATATAGTCAGGTTGGGAGGCACGAGTCACAATAAAACATCTGATAACGTGAATCTCAATGTTGTTACAGTCGTGCTTCTCCGGGAAATTGCAACAACATGAGAGTGCTAATGGAATCTTTTGAGAAATGATCGTACGAATGTTTTTACCTGCTATGGTGACGCACTTCAAGAGCACAATCAACAATGTAACGGTTGTGAAGAAGGAGATGTAGGAAGCTCTAAACCATACTCTAATTACGCCGATGGGCGTTATTCAATGGTATTTAGGGGGATGGACTTGCTTGAGCGGATCATCAAGATACTGCAAATCCCGCTAAGTGGATGCTCAAGATTATCCCAATCTTCTGATCTTTTAACTAACACAATCTTCTGATCTTTTAACTAACAGTTTAGATGTTTGTTTATAAAATCAGTTTAATGTTGTTATGGAAATCAGGTGCACGTGTGGCTGATTCCGGTTACTGCTGCAATGTGGCAGGATGCAGCCCTTCGCCGTGGTGGAGGTTACACCCACTAATACAGTTGTCGTAACTACAATCCAAATCGCAACAAGCTCTCTGAGGCAGATTCTCTTGGAAGGAGATATGGAAAGGCTCCTGATCATTTGCAAGAAGAGCAGTAACAGCCGAGCCTTGGGCAAGAAATGCTTTGTTAAAAAAGAGGCAGCAGGAGTAGAGTATGCAAATACATTTTCTTTCTGCTAAGAACATCATCTATTTGATTCTTATAAAAAGATTTCCCTGATTTTTAACTCCGGTTTACAAGCTCTCCCTGATTTTTAACTCCTGTAAACCGATTGGCCTTCAGGAACCATGTCGTTGGCAGGAAGAAATCTATTTCAGTTGTTAATCGTCAGGTCACTAGGTGAGGATTCAATCAATGTGTATGGGTTTCCCAACTCCACGCACAAAATGTTTAGACATTTTTCAGTTATCCTCAGTAATTGATATTCTATGTTTGATTTTGTCCACAGGCAATTCGCTGCCACTTTGGCCCAAAATCAATACTTGACACAGGTAAGACTATTTTCAATCTACCCTCAAGGAGCTCTTTGTATTTATATAGGTAATGCATGTATGGCCTGGGTTGTATTGACATTTGTTAATTGCAAACTGGAAATGGTTTGGTGTATTGTATGGCAGGGTGAGGAGGAACATTCGCTACGTGGAGCCAAGCAGTTAAGAACAATGCAGGCATCCAAAAGGGAGAAACGAGACCTAGTACCAGGCCCTCGCCGAATCATCACTCGATCTAGGGCAACACTCCTTCCCTTAAGCTATGGAAAGTTTTGTATTATTAATAAATTCACCCTCTAAGTAATACATAAACTTGATTTCTATCAAAATGGAATATTAATTGCATTATCTTTGTTTGGCCAAAGTTGGTGGTGACCATGTGTATCTAATATAGTTTCAAATGGAAAAATCAAATTGGGAATTTTTCACAAGGAACCAATTACCACTATGATGAGGAGGCTTATCAAAATGGTTTCTCATATAGTGTAACTTCATGTAATTATGGATGGATTTTGTTATAGACGGGAAATTAGTAAGAAATTAGGAAGTTACACCTTTAGATGGCAAGAATAATCTTAAAGGTCGATTTCAATAATTTATTTAACAATTTAAGTTCACCTCAAGAAACATTGAAATATTTAAGCAACATACTTTTATTTGTACTTACTTTACCACCATAAAATTGTTTATAGTGAAATAATAACATCTTAGAAATTAACTCTCACTCTATCAAGCATCCAAGGCATCAAATCCCTTGAGCTGGAAGCCCCCTTTAATTTCTTAAACTTGAGGAAAGGTTTGTAGTGGCTACTTGATAGAGAGAAAACAATGTTGCTTAAAAACAAAAAATTGCCATATTTAAAGCATAGCCAAAAAAATGATAATAAATCTGAAATTAATGCAATAAGACATAATGATCAATTACATAGTGATCAATCTCAATACATATTCTTCTTTTTTTAATAAAGTGGCTCCTTCATCTTTTCCATTTTTTGATATTCATCATATGTGAAAGGAGGTTGAGTTTGAATTCCATTCCCTAGTAATTCAAGATATTGTTGTAAATGTGAGACGATGAATCTCTTTATTTCCAATATTTATAGTTGATTTATCCAATATTAATCCTTTAGACTTGTGGGTTGTCAAACTCCAAGCAAGTTTCAATGGAAATTATATCATTATAACATTTTCTTTTATGAAATTTAATGATGAGTTACAAGTATTCCTAATTTTATGATATCATACAAAATTTAATATCATTGAAATCAATCCATCTTAACATTAATATTAAATCACATTGCATTTTGGAATATACAAATTTCAAATTAGAGGGATTGTAGATAATAATACAAATCTCCGACACTCAAAGGGTAGTGTTTCTATATACTTGGCTAATAATGGTAAATGAATCAAATCAAGTTTTTTTTACTATTTAACTAAATGATATCTCACACCATTTCATTACCCATTGCATAGATTTCAAATTAGAGGGGTGTTAGATCATAACCCTTAAATCAATAGATCATATTGTCTCTTAGTGTAACCAAGCATATTAGGGTTTTGACTATTTAACTTAATGATATCATACAAAATGACAATAACTTATAGTAATTGAATGAGATTGGGGTTTCCACTATTTAAATGTGATGATTATATCTACTCAACTAAATATGGTAACTAAATTATATTAGGGTAACTAAGTTCTAAGTTATATATTAGGGTATGGACTCTTTCACTCTCGTGATTATATCCACTAGGCTAACTATGGTAATCAAATAATATTAGGATTTCAACTACTTTACTATATAACTAGCAACAACCACATTAAATTAATAATGTGTCTTAGGCACATACTTTTTATATTAATGTTTTTCCCTAGATCCAAGATTTGACATATCAATAATGTGACATTCGAAGTTCATTGTGTTATGCTACATTGTGACATTGAGAAAGGGTTATATGTGTAATATGACAAAGGATTATGTCCCATTCTAACATTCATTAATGATTAAAAAATGATATACACCCACACAACCCAATATATGACACATTCATAATGTAAGTTTTGACGTCCATCATTGTGACATTAATCAAGGGTTATGTCATATTGTGATGTTTATTATGGTTATGTTGCATTTTGTCATTCATTATGGATTATGTTGCATTCTGTTTTTATTAAGGATTATATTGCATTGTGACATTCATCCATGGTACATTCTTTAATGGCTTTGTTGCATTGCAACATTCATTGACCCTTACATTATGTTGGATTGCGACATTCCTCAATAGTGCATTCCTTAATGGTTTTGTTGCATTGGGACATGCATCGCAATGATTGAAACATTTATTCCATGGATATTAAAATTCATCATTCCTCAATGCTTATCTCACATTATTCACCATCGTGTTGTAATAATTTTCTTGATATATATATATATATATAGTCGTTTGACAAAAGAAATGGTTTAAACCAGTAATGTAGAATGTTATATCGCGTTGTGATGTTTGTCAAGGTTTACGTTTCACTGTGATGTTAGAGTTCATGTTATATCACATTACGACGTTAAGCTATGGTTTGTTACAGTGCTTGGTTGGTTTGTCAACACAACCAAAGTTGTGACACATGAATAATGTGATAGTGGGCATTTAATAAGCATTGTGTCGCATTGTGACGTTTATCACGGGTTATGTTACATTAGTGACATTCATCAAGGGTTATGCAACATTGTGTTATTTGCCAAGGGTTATGTCGCATTGTGATGTTTATCAAGGTTTACGTTTTGCTGTGATGTTATTGAGGGTTATATCGCATTACGACATGAAGCCATGGTTTGTTACAGTGGGCATTTAATAAGCTTTATGTCGCATTGTGACGTTTATCATGGGTTTTGTTACATTAGTGACATTCATCAATGTTTATGTCACATTGTGATATCTGTCAAAGGTTATGTTGATGTTTATCAAGGTTTACGTTTCACTATGACATTATCAAGGGTTATATCACATTATGATGTTAAGCCATGGTTTGTTACATTGGGTTTTTAATAAGCCTTATGTCGCATTGTGACATTTATCACAGGTTATGTTACATTAGTGACATTAATGAAAGGTTATGTCACATTGTGATATTTGTCAAGGGTTATGTCACATTGTCATATTTGTCAAGGGTTATGTTGCATTGTGATGTTTATCAATGTTGATGTTTCACTACGATGTTATCGAGGGTTATATCTCACTATGATGTTAAGCCATGGTTTGTTTATCAATGTTGATGTTTCACTATGATGTTATCGAGGGTTATATCGCATTACGATGTTAAGCCATGGTTTGTTACAGTGTTTGATTGGTATATGTAAACACAACCAAAGATGTGACACATTAATAATGTGATAGTGGGCATTTAATAAGCGTTATGTCGTATTGTGATGTTTATCATGGGTTATGTTACATTCATGACAGTCATCAAGGGTTATGTCAAATTGTGATATTTATCAAGGGTTATGTTCCATTGTGATGTTTATCAAGGTTTACATTTCCTTGTGATGTTATTGAGGGTTGTATCACATTACGACGTTAAGCCATGGTTTGTTACAGTTGGCGTTTAATAAGCATTATGTCGCATTGTGACGTTTATCACGGGTTATGTTACATTAGCGACATTCATCAAGGGTTATGTCACATTGTGATATTTGTCAAGTGTTATGTCGCATTGTGATGTTTATCAAGGTTTACGTTTCACTTTGACATTATCGAGGGTTATATCACATTACGACGTTGAGCCATGGTTTGTTACAGTGGGTGTTTAATAAGCGTTATGTCGCATTGTGACATTTATCATAGGTTATGTTACATTAGCGACATTCATCAAGGGTTATGTCACATTATGATATTTGTCAAGGGTTGTGTCACATTGTCATATTTGTCAAGGGTTATGTCGCATTGTGATGTTTATCAATGTTGACGTTTCTATGCCATGTTATCGAGGGTTCTATCGCATTACGATTAAGCCATTACAGTTGGCGTTTAATAAGCTTTATGTCACATTGTGACGTTTATCATGGGTTATGTTACATTAGCGACGTTCATCAAGGGTTATGAACATTGTGATATTTGTGAAGGGTTATGTCGCATTGTGATGTTTATCAAGGTTTACGTTTCACTATGACGTTATCAAGGGTTATATCACATTACGATGTTCAGCCATGGTTTGTTACAGTGGGCGTTTAATAAAATATTTTGAAAACAATATTGGGAGGAAGATGACGATACACATGAGGATGAAGTGATGAGAATGACATGGATGAGTGGGAGATGTTGTCATGTCTTGTTCCTCCCAATACTGTTCAAAATTTATTGTGACGTTTATCACATCTTGTTCCTCCCAATACAATATATTCATACAGAAACAACGCAATCGAACATAACCCTTCGTTTATGTCAAAATAGAGTTAACACCTGAAAATTTCACTACACCTAATCATTGTGCAACATTACAATGACTTACATATTGTCACATTACCACATTACTCAACATAGCCATAATGCAACATGGCAATTATGTCACATTGTGACGTTTATCACATGTTATGTTTCATTAGCGATGTTCATCAAGGGTTGTGTCACATTGTGATATTCGCCAAGGGTTATGTCACATTATAATAGTGTCCAATATTTGACACATTAATAATGTCTGTTTGGATGTTGAGAAAATTTCTTTAAGAATTATCTTGATATATATATATATATATATATATATATAGAGAGAGAGAGAGAGAGAGAGAGAGAGTTGTTTCACAAAATAAATGGTTGAAACCATCTACATTCTACATAGTAATGTAGAATGTTATGTCGGTTTGTGATGTTTATCAAGGTTTACATTTCACTATGATGTTAATAGTGTCTTTGGATGTTTAGAAAATTTCTCTAAGAATTTTATTCATATATATATATATATATATAGAGAGAGAGAGAGAGAGAGAGAGATGTTTGACAAAAAAATGGTTTAAAGCATCCACATTCTACATAGTAATGTAGAATATATGTCACATTGTAATGCTTTTCAAGGTTTACATTTCACTCCGACATTATCAAGGGTTATATCACATTGCAATGTTAAGCCATGGTTTATTACAGTGTTTGGTTGGTATATGTCAACACAACCATAGGGAAGACACATTAATAATGTGATAGTGGACGTTTAATAAGCGTTATGTCACATTGTAAAGTTTAACACAGTTTATGTTAAATATCATAATGTTATGTCGTATTATGATGTTTATCAAGGTTTACGTTTCACTGCGACGTTATCAAGGGTTATATCACATTACGACATTAAAACATGGTTTGTTACAGTGTTTGGTTGGTATATGTCAACACAACCAAAGATGTGACACATTAATAATGCAAGAATGGGCGTTTAATAAGCATTTTGTCGCATTGCAACGTATATTAAAATAAGTAATTGTGAAAGTATTAAATAATAAAGTATGCTTAACATATAAAATAAATAATATTGGATATAATTAACTTCGTGATATATTTTTCATATATAATATATGGAAAAAACATTGTATTAATAATATTTTACCTATATTATGTTTTATTTAATGTTTTATATTAATTAAATAATTTGGTAATAAATAAATGATATCATTTATTAGAATTAATTAAACAATATTATTTCTATCAATACTTTATGTATGTCGAAATAGAACATGAAAACCATTGCATACATAGCTAGAACCAACTATGAAAAAAACTTGCAATCCAGCATTACAATGAATTACATAATCTCACAAAAACGATTAGGGAACAATTTGATAATGCAAGATGACAATTATACATCTTTTGTACTAATAGAATCTAATAAAACCTTTCACCAACATATTATTCTTTCATTAAAAATCCTAACGTTGCAATGTGACAAACCTTTCACCAACATATTATTCTTTGATTAAAAATCCTAACGTTGCGATGTGACATTTTCAAGGAAGATTATCATAACCATTTGGCAACCTCGGACGCCATATTTGAATGCTTGCATTCCCCAATGTTTTTGTCACATTATGAAATTAAACAAAGGGCATGTCACATTGTCACAATTTGGCTCACGATTTGATGTCAGATCTTCATGTGTTCTGCGAGACAATACATAATATAGATAAAAACGTAATAATGAACATATCTTCACTTGGTACATCAATAATATGTTATGGAACGTTATGGCTAGGTTACTATGAATTTTTGATGATATACTTTATTACATTTCTTTAT
The DNA here is from genome assembly GCA_001517045.1 of Pseudotsuga menziesii. Classification (NCBI taxonomy): domain Eukaryota; kingdom Viridiplantae; phylum Streptophyta; class Pinopsida; order Pinales; family Pinaceae; genus Pseudotsuga; species Pseudotsuga menziesii. The sequence goes on from LPNX010921694.1 coordinate 14,294, forward strand.
AACATGTGAATTAAATACCTTCTTGTTAATTAGCATATTCAATACTAGCAACAACCACATTAAATTAATTAATGTTTCTAAATAACCTCGTTATTTTATGTTTTCTTTAATAAAATTATATAAATAACATACTATATTTCATTAGTTTCACATCAATATTTTGACCAATAACCATATTTTGAGCAACACAACCATATATTATCATAACCAATGTGGTATGTAGTAAAGACACATAAACCACCATGAACATTGCATCCCAACATAATTAGAGCTATAATTGTTTCCAATGTGACGAATGATGTAATTTATCATAACCCTTTGTGAACCTCCTACATAGTATTTGAATGCTTGCATTCCCCAATGTATTTGTCACGTTGTGAAATTAAATAAAGGCTATCTCACATTGTCACAGTTTGCAAGGGTTTCATGTCACATCTTCGTATGTTTTGCGACACAATACATACTTCAGAGAAAAATGTTGGTTGTGATGTGGATCATCTTCATTCTAATAATAATGAACATATGTTGACTTGGTACATCAATAACATGGTATAGAACATTATGGCTAGGTTACATTATGAATTTGTGATGATATCTGCTATTATGTTAGTTTATAACATGTGAATAATAAATATTGTATATAATTAACTTCATGATATATTTTTCATATATATTATACAGAAAAACATTGTATTAATAATATTTTAAGTATATTATGTTTTATATTAATTAAATAATATGGTAATAAATATATTAAATATTATTTATTATATATTATAATTAAAATAACAATATTATTTCTATTAATACTTTGTAGATATGTCTATGTGTGCACTTGTTACTAGCAACAACCACATTAAATTAATAATGTGTCTGAATACGTCGATAGGCGTAAATTTATGCACATACTGTTTATATTAATGTTTTTCTTCCGTATAATATGTGCATAAATTTAAGCCTATCGACGTATTGGGACACATTATTAATTTAATGTGGTTGTTGCTAGTAAGGTAATAGTGTTGCCATATTGTGTAAGCATCATCTTTAAAAAAAAGGGTGACGAAAAGGAGGAGGAGGAGCAACAACAAAATAACTAGGGGGGAGGAGGACTAGGAATCCACGATTTCTCTTCCTCTATTTCCTAGAGAAGGAAGTAAACCTCATAACCCATATGACACATAACAACCCATATGCCACGTAACAGGTAATGCCAATGCTCTGATGTCGCCCCAAATAACAAATGAAGATACATATCATAACTCTCATGGTATCGAATACCAGTGGACGTCTAATCAAGAGATACATTTGCTCGTTTCTTAGGAAGTTGTCGTCTGAATTTACATTTAAATTCAAATAATTATCAACCAAAGTGAGCATCTGAATAATGAGAGGAGTGAGAACCAGAGCTTGAACTGGAATCCAATGGGCTTTCCTCTGGAAAGCCTTGAACACATCCAAAGAGAGCAAAATAGTCAATATAATTGCGCAACCAGAGGATGTGTACAGATTTACAATGTAATGCTTGATGAAAGCTGCATTTTCGTTGGAAATAGCGATAATCACCTGGCGTTAGCTAAAATTCCAACCTTTTAATGCTATGAGAATGATTGGCTTTTATCACCGAGATGCAGTCTCTAAACACTCACTATTGTATTTCAATCGAGATGAAGGAAGGATGAACACATCATATACACGGAATCCACTTTTCAATTGAGTTGTGATTTGGAACGCACTTTGGAATTTCATTTCATCTTTTTAATTTTCTAAATCTTTCCTCTCTGACATTTTGAAATTTTATCTTCCCCTCTGAGAATGTTTTGTTTAAAAACTTGTTTTTTTACGCTGAAGTTCTGTTAAATCAGCAATGTTTTTCTACCCTTAAGCTTGGTTAAAATTAGCAAAGTTATTTAACTTCTGATTTGTGACTGTCAATAAAAGATAATAATAACAGATCAATGACTAATTTAAATATTTAAATTTTTTTTTTTATCTTCCTCCATCTGACAACGTTTTCATTAAAAGGATGTTTTAAATCAGCAATGTTGTTTTAACTTCAGGTTGGCGACTGTCAATAAAAGATAATAACAAATCAATTGGTGACTGTCGATAAAAAGATAACTAATTTAAAATGAAATAAAACCAATCCGAGTTATAACATTTGAAAGTCTTCATCGATACTCTCTTCGTTCATACTAATCCCGAGTCCAGATCCCGAGTCCAGACTAATCCTATAAAGAAAATAGGAGAAAGCGACTGGTTATTGGGATTGAGGTTGGCGAGAATAATAAAATAAAGCATAAACATATAAAGTTTGGAGGTTCATTGTAATTCATTGGGATTGAGGTTAGAGGAAGAAAATAGGATAAAACATACAAAGTTATAGTATTTTTATTTACTATGATTTAGTTATTAGTTATTAAGATTAAAGTTGAAAAAATAAAATATGAAAATATTAAGAAAATAAAATATTTTTGTTCATTGTACTTTAGTTATTGTATAGGTTAAGGAGAAAATAAAATGAATTATAGAAATGATAAAGTATGTTTGTTTAAGATGATCTAATTATTTCTATTAAGATTATAGAAAAGAAAAAGAGGGAAAATAAGTATTTCATTGTAATTTAGGAATACAATAAAATAAATCATAAAAATGATAAAGTATGTTTGTTTGTTCAAGATGATTTAATTATTGGAATTAGGGTTGGAGTGAGATAATAAGAGAAATCATAAAAAGATCAGGTATTTCATTGTAATTTAGTTATTGGGATTGAGCTTTGGGAAAAAAAAAAAAAAGATCATAAAAAAGATAAAGTATGCTTGTTTATGGTGATTTAGTTATCCAAATTGAAGTTAAGAGAGAAGACAAGGAAATAATAAAAACATAATATATGTTTGTTTAGTGTAATTTATTGGGATTCAAGTTGGAGAATAAAATAACAAAGTCATAAAGAAAGTATAAGGGAAGTATAATGCATGTGTGTTCATTAAGAGAAGCCATAAAATGAGAAAGTATGTTTGTTCATTATAATTCAACAAGCATAGATCCATATAAACTCCCCATCTACCATGTCTTTATAGGGATCATATAGCTAGAGATGCAAACCTTTTTTTATGGTCTATCTTTTCTTGGATAGAGATTTAGACATGAGGGATTTGTTTACATTTTACATTTTAGTTTTTTTTCATTGTTTTATTTATTACATTTTCCTATTCCATAAAAGTTATTCTTAGAATTTTAATTAAAATTTATGTGGCCTCAATATTACTATATTGTAATGTTACATTACATACTATGTAATGTGACAACATCTTCCTTCCCCATAAAAGTTACTTTATGTAACCTAACATGACAACATCTCCTCCAAACTGGGCTGTAGAAACACTTTTGTATGCAATTATTGAATTTAGGTTGGAAGAAGAAAAAAAAAGAAATCATAAAAAATATAAACTATCCTTGTTCAATGTGTTCATTCGGGTTGGATAGAGAAAATAATACAAAAAAACATGAAGCATTCTACTCATGAAGCCTTGTGGATAAAAGGTTGACCAATAATCAAAAGAAAAGACAAAACCTCTATCAATGTGTATTTGGCCTCCTCAAGTACAAAGTGGAATCCTAACTCTTAAGTGATAAACTCTAATGTACCATATGGTATGCCACTTGCAGAAAGTGATTATATAAGTATAACCTCAATGTTCCATTTGATCACATTGCTTTCCATAACTTACATAATAACACACTTACAAACCTTATGTGTTTTACCATCTCCTAGGCCTGCACTATGCAAATTCACCGAGTATCATATTTATAATGGAATAATAACACATTTATAGTTATCATAGTTTGTTTTATCTTTCCATTCCGTATCCATTTACCTCAATTTTTAGTTTTACATTTTGGTTCTCTATCCATTTACCTTAATTTCTATATTAATTTGTTTCATTTTTTTTTCAAATTTTTAAAATAGAATGTATTTTTATACTAAATATCTACCTCTAAAATAGTAATATTTACTTATTCAAAATTTTGAAATATTATATAACCAATTATTAATTAAACATCAAAGTTGATGTAATTTTAAATTTAATTTGAAATAACTCTTAGATATAATATGTAAAATCATAACTTTAAATAATTTTTAATTTAATTTTACATGGTTTTTGGATATAATGTGTAAAAGTTAAAAATTCATAACATTAGGGCATCATACTATTAATTCTACATCAATGAACATGGGTTCATTTAGCAATTTTGAAAATCCGTTTATATAAATAAGAAATGTCCTTGCTTTTCAATAAAAAGTATGGATTGAATAAATATATTCTAGAGTAAAAAACTATTGTACATATTAGTGAAATGATTGTAATAAGTAAACTTTTGGTCATTTGAATAACGTGATAAACCCAGTAACATTTTTTTCAATAAATCCTAGTAACATATTAATTATTAATTTTGTATACTAAGCAATATGGTTAAGCTTAACATGGCAGCATTCAAGTCTTAGGTCGAAAAATGTTTTATTTATTTATTTATAATTATGTTTATTTATGGTGATTTTAGTTATTGGGTTTGAAGTTGGATGGGATAAACTTATAAGATAAAGTATTTTTGTTTATTAAAATTTAATAATATTTATTGGGATTAAGGTTGTATTTATAAAATATAAGAAGATAAAGTATATCATTTTATTGTTACTTGGTTATTCCTTAGGTCGAAGAGGAGGAGAAAACAAAATAAAATAAATCATAAAAAACAAAGTATGTTGGTTTTCAATAACTAATTATTGGGATTGAAGTTGGATGAAGCATTTTTTTTTTAGTTATTGGAATTGAGGTTGGATGAAGAAAATAAGAGAAATCATATAAAGCTAAAGATTAAAACCAATTTATTTATTGGGATTTGGAGGGAGAGAAAAAGATAAATCATAAAAAAATAAAGTATGCCTTGTTAATAATGATTTAGTAATTGAGATTGAGGTTGGAGAGACCTAATGAGAGAATCCATAAAAATATAAAGTATGTTTGTCATCTTTATCTTATTTGGGTTGAGTTGGATGGAGAAAAAAAGACAAATCATAGAAAGATTAAAGCAGTTTGCTTCCTCATTATGATTGAGGTTGGAGGGAGAAAATACGACAAACTTCAAAAAATATAAAATGTGTTTCTTCATTGTGATTTAGTCATTGCTATGTGATATAGTCATTCTTATCAAGGGAGAAAATAATGGGAACCATAAAAATATATAGGTAGGATTGTTTATAATGATTTAATTATTAGGATTGAGGTTGGAGGGAGAAAATAAAAGAGATCATGAAGAATTATAGAAGTGATTTAGCATACTTAAATATTTTTATTATTTCTCTTATTTTCTCACACTTTTCTAACTCCAACTTCAATCTCAATAACTAAATCACTCTCAATTAACATACTTATATACTTCTATGGATTTGTTGGGGGGAGAAAATAAGAGAAATCATAAAAATATATAGGTATTCGTATTCCCCATTATTTAGTTATTGGGTTTGATATTGGAGGGAGAAAATAAGAGAAATCATAAAAATGCTAAAGTATGCTTGTTCATTGTGATTTAGTTATTGGGATTGATGTTGGAGAGACAAATGGAAAGTCCGTGTGTATCCTCGTGGACATATGGATGAATGTATTTTCAAAGCACCCAACTGCGGATTTAGAGACTTGCGAAAGGGAAATTGCAGAAGCCCAATTTTGGGAAAAATTGGAAGTTTGATCCGCAATCCGATTGTGGAAGGACCATTGTGGCCTCATGATTGTGGAAATCAGTTTTTGGGAAAACTAGGATTTTCATACCTGCAACTTGCAATCCATAATTGTAGAAAGGAGAATATGGAAAGGAGCTTGTGAAAAGGTTGTTGTGGAAAATAAGTTGCAGAAACTCAATTGCAGAAAGAGACTTGTTGAAGGAGCTTGTGGAAAGGTTGTTACAGAAATGAAGTCACATAAACTCAATTGCAGAAAGAGACTTACAGTAGGAAGATTGAGTTGTAGAAAGCCTAAGGTTGCAAAAGCAAGCTTGCAAAAAGCTATATTGTAGAAAGATACCCTGCAACTCAAAAGTTGTGGAATCAATATTATAGAATTTACAGAAGAAATATTTGGTCACGTTGCTAAAATGATAAAGAGTTGGGAAGTGTGCTAGTTTGGGATCAGAGAAAATATTTAGTGGAGGTGTAAAAAATAATTATTAAATGGTTTCTTGTTGCTTCCTTGAACGTTATCAGTCCATACATGGTTCCATAACCCACAGGTCCAAGAATTTGAAGTACCCCTAGAATACAAAGGAAATTAGGTTCAAGCAATTATGAATTCAAGAACATGGCGATAGATGGTTAAATATGTTTAAAATTCTTATTTATTAGGTTCCTTTCCTTCCATGAGTCATTGAAATGTTTCTTATCAATTATGAAACTGAAAGCTAGGCATACGAATAAGAAAAGGGAATAAAGATTGACAAGCATAGAACGACGAGTGAGAGAAATGTGTGACCAATGATGAAATGCGAAGAAGAAGTAGAACAAAGACAATGTAGGGAGCCAAGTTTGAATGAGTAGAAGAAGAAGTATATTAGAGAGTGTAACAAAGTTGGTAAGAATTGTTGTATGTGGTTTTCAACATATTGTATTGAACAAAGTTTAAATCTATGCAATAAGGGTAGTGCTAGGGAAGACTTGTAGTCTTTTGTCTGCAAGTTGAAGCTTGTACACGTCTAGTGGGTGATAGAAAAGCAAGAGAGTTGGTGCTCTCCACAATTTGTTTCTTGTAAAACAAAGGTTGTAGCCTCACTTAAGTTGGTGCTCAAAGAAAGATGGTGTAAATATATTGAAGCTTGACATCCTAAGAAAAATAGTTTTTTGTCTTCTTCTTATGAGTTTCCTCATGAATATCAGTCTCTGTCCCCATCATATGTGTGGTTGATAACAATTAATTCTATTTTATATTTGTTGCATTATCATGACTGTAAACTTGTGAAAAATAATAAAATAATAAAATGTTGAAATTGTTTAAGGTTAGGAATAAATGATTCACCCCCCCCCCTTCTCAATTATTCGAATAATCTCAACAAACCATGATTTAATTATTGGAATTAGGGTTGGTGGGAGATAATAAGAGAAATCTGGAAAAATATAAGGTATTTCCTTGTAATTTAGTTATTGGGATTGAGGTTAGAGGAGAAAACAAGAGAGATCATAAAAACAATAAAGTATGCTTGTTTATGGTGATTTAGTTATTGCAATTGAATTTAAGAGAGAATAAAAGGAAATCATAAAAACATAATATATGTTTGTTTAGTGTAATTTATTGGGATTCAAGTTGGAGGATACAATAAGGGAAGTATAATGCATGTGTGTTCATTATACTTTAATTATTTGGATTGAGGTGGAGGGAGAAAATAATAGAATCCATAAAATGATAAAGTATGTTTGTTCATTGTAATTCAACAAGCATAGATCCATCTAAACTCCTGATCTACCATGTCTCTATAGGGATCATATACCTAGAGATGCAAACCTTTTTTTACGGTCTATCTCTTCTTGGATAGAGATTTCTAGACATGAGGGATTTGTTTACAATTTATATTTTAGTTTTTTTTCATTGTTTTACATATTACTTTTTGCTATTCCTTAAACATTACTCTTAAAATTTTAATTAAAATTTATGTTGGCTCAGTTATTACTATATTGTAACTTTACATTACATACTATGTAACGTGACAACATCTTCCCCAGAAATGTTATGTTATGTCACGTGACATGACAACGTCTCCTCCAAATTTGCATGTAGAAACAACTCTCGATGCAATTATTGAATTTAGGGTGGAAGGAGAAAATAAAGAAATCATAAAAATATAAAGTATGCTTGTTCAATGTGTTCATTGAGATTTGATAGAGAAAATAAGATGAAAAACATGAAGGATTCTACTCATGAAGCCTTGAGGATGATAGATCAACTAGTAATCAAACGAGAAGACAAAACCTCTAACAATGTGTATTTGGCCTCCTCAAATACACTATGGAATCCTAACACTTAAATGATCAACTCTAATACATCATATCATATGACACGTTGCAGAAAGTGATTATATAAGTATAACCTCAACGTTCCATTTAGTCCCATTACTTTCCATAACTTACATAATAACACAATCACAAAAGTTGTGTCGCCCATTCACCCCAATGTCATATTTATAGTAGAATAATAACACATTTGTACTTATCACAAATTGTTTTACCTTTCCCTTCTTTGGCCATTTACCTTAATTTCTTTGATTGATTTGCTTGAGTTTTTTTTTCCTCAAAATTTTAATAATAAAATGTATTTTTATAATATGTATCGAGCTCTAACATAGTAATATTTAATTAATCAAAATTTTAAAATATTATATAATGAATTATTAAAGGGACATCAAAGTTGGTGTAATTTTAAATTTAATTTGACATAATTCTAAGATATAATATGTCAAATCATATTTTTAAATCATAACTTTAAATAATTTTAAATTTATAATTTTACATAGTTTTTGGATATAATATGTAAAATTAAAAAATCATAACATTACTAGGAAACATACTATTAATGCTACGCCAATGAACATAGATTCATTTCACAATTTTTAAAATTCGTTCATATAAATAAGAATGTCGCTCCTTTCCAATAAAAATTATTGATTGAATAATTATACTCTCGAATAAAAAACCGTTCTATATATTCGTGAAATGATTGTAATAAGTTTACATTTTTGGTCATGTAAACAATGTGATAAATCCAAATAACATATCAATTATTAATTTTGTACACTAAACAACATGGTTAGGTTTAACATGGGGCATTCCAAGGTCAAAAAAATGTTTTATTTATTTATTTATAATTATGCTTGTTTATGGTGATTTTAGTTACTAAGGTTTGAAGTTGGATTGAGAAACTCATAAAATTATTAAAAAATAAAGTATCTTTGTTTATAATAATGTAATAATATTTTTTGGGATTGAGGTCGTAGTTTATAAGATATAAAAACATACAGTAAAGGTTGCGATTGTTATATATAACTATTCATAATAATAATGGTATAAGTAAATCATATATACCATGGAAAAATTATAACTCACAATAATGTAAGCTGTTGTCTTCATCTTTAGTAGTCTAAAGGTAAACAATAATATTAGGAATTACATGTTATGTTCTTTTACTTTGAATCTCTTATAATTAAGAATTCTTTATGATCTCTCTTTACACCACCTTCCACTTAATGATAATAATAAATAATTGAGGAGGAAAAAGTAAAAGAAGAAGGAAAAAATAATAATATTAATCTAAACTAAACAAATATAAGCTATATACAGGTTGTACAAATCATACTCAATACGAAAAATATATGTGAATTCTACTTTTAGAAAAAAAATAAAAGAGGAACTCCTCAACCCATATAGGCAAGGGAGAAGCCCTACATACACCGTGCTTCCATCCCCTAGCGACACTCTTTTATTTTTTATTTTTTGACATGTCATTCTTTGACAATTTTTTTTGATTTCCATTTGAACTTGAGCTATCAATGACACAGAATCACAATTATTACTTCCAAGGCTGTAAATAAAGACCAAATATAAAGTAAAAGGCATGTCCATAAACCCTCTTAACAAAGCGAAAAGTTTTTTTCAGGTATTTCTCTTTTTCTGGTGTAGCAGGGCCCATCAAAAGTATGCCGAGTGGGTACTCGTTGGATGCAAAATTTAATTCCGCATCCAACGAGCTCTCCCGATCGAAATTTGAGTAAAAACACACCGAGATATGTCGAAAATACGAACAAAAAAATTAGTTTTTTTATGATATTTATCCCCAAATTTATATTATGCTCCCTTTTTTAACTTTAAAGCATTTTGATTGGGTAATACATGATGACATGGAATTTGTATTATTTTTGAAAGGCCCATTTTAAATTGAAATTTCCTCTAATGAATCAATTTAGTTATTGGGATTGAGGTTGGAGAGAGAGAACAAGATAAATCATAAAAAAATAAAGTATGCCTTGTTAATAATGATTTAGTAATTGAGATTGAGGTTGGAGAGACCTAATGAGAGAATTCATAAAAATATAAAGTATGCTTGTCAACTTTAACTTATTGGGGTTGAGGGTTGAGGGAAAAAAGACAAATCATAGAAAGATTAAAGCAGTTTGCTTGTTCATTATGATTGAGGTTGGAGGGAGAAAATATGACAAAATTTAAAAAATATAAAATGTGTTTCTTCAATGTGATTTAGTCATTGCTATGTGATTTAGTCATTCTTATTGAGGGAGAAAATAACGGGCATCATAAAAATATATAAGTTGGATTGTTTATAATGATTTAATTATCGGGATTGAGGTTGGAGGGAGAAAATAAAAGAGATAAAGAATTATAGAAGTGATTTAGCACACTTACATATTTTTATTTTTTCTCTTATTTTCTCACTCCAACTTCAATCTCAATAACTAGATCACTCTAAATTAACATACTTATATACTTCTATGGATTTGTTGGGGGGAGAAAATAAGAAAAATCATATAAATATATAGGTATTCTTATTCCCCATGATTTAGTTATTGGGTTTGATATTGGAGGGAGAAAATAAGAGAAATCATAAAAAAGTTGAAGTATGCTTGTTCAGTGTGATTTAGTTATTGGGATTGAGGCTGGAGAGACAAATGGATGGTCTGTGTGTATCCTTGTGGAAATATGGATGAACGTATTTGCAAAGTACCCGACTGCGGAAAGAGACTTGCGGAAGGGAAATTGCAAAATCCCAATTTTAGAAAAAAAGTGGGCAAGTGGATCCGCAATCTGCAATACGATTGCGGAAGGACCATTGCGATCGCATGATTGTGGAAAGGAGCTTATGGAAAGGAGCTCGCAGAAAGGTTGTTGTGGAAACTGAGTTGGGGAAAGAGACTTGCGGAAGGAGCTTGCAGAAAATTTGTTGCGGAAACTCAATTGCAGAAGGAGCTTGCATAAAGGAGATAGTGTAAAGGTTGTTGCAGAAAGTAAGTTGCAAAAACTCAATTGCGGAAAGAGACTTACAATAGGAATATTGAGTTGTAGAAAGACTGAAGTTGCAGAAGCAAGCTTGCAGAAAGCTGTGTTGTGGAAAGATAGCCTATGGATCAGAAGTTGAAAAATCAAGATTATAGAAGTTATAATAGAAATATTTGGTCACGTTGCTAAATTCATAAAGAGTTGTTAAGTATGCTAGTTTAGGATCAGATATAGGATTTAGTGGAGGCGTGAAAAAAAATTATTAAATGATTTCTTATTGCTTCCATTAACGTTATGAGTCCATATGTGGTTCCATAAACCATAGGTCCAAGAATTTGAAGCACCCCTAGAATACAAAGGAAATTCGGTTCAAGCAATTATGAATTCAAGAATGTGGCGATAAATGGTTAAATAAGTTTAGAATGCTTATCGATTAGGTTCCTTGCCTTCCATGAGTCATTGAAATGTTTTTTTATCAATTATGAAACGGAAAGTCATGCATACGAACATGAAAAGGGAATAAAGATTGACAAGCATAAAATGAGAAGGGAGAGAAATGTGTGACCAACACTAAAATGCAAAGAATAAGTAGAAAAAAAGACAATGCAGGGATCCAAGTTTGAATGAGCAGAAGCAGAAGTATATCAGAGAGTGTAACAAGGTTGGTAAGAATTGCTATATCTAGTTTTCAACATATTGTATTGAACAAAGTTTAAATCTACGGAATAAGGGTGGTGCTAGCGAAGACTTGTAGTCTTTTGTGTGCAAGTTGGAGCTTGTACAAGTCTAGTGGGTGCTAGAAAACCAGGAGATTTGGTGCTCTCAACAATTTGTTGCTTGTAAAACAAAGGTTGTAGCCTCACTTGAGTTGGAGCTCAAAGAAAGAGGGTGTAAATATATTGAAGCTTGACATCCTAAGAAAAATAGTTTTTTGTCTTCTTCTTATGAGTTTCCTCATGAATATTGGTCTTTGTCCCCATCATATGTGTGGTTGATAACAATTAATTCTCTTTTATATTTGTTGCATTATCATGGCGGTAAACGTGTGAAAAATAATAAAGTTTTAAAATGTTTAAATTGTTTAAGCTTAGGAATAACTGATTCAACCGCCCCTTCTTAGTTATTTAGTTATAGGGATTGAGGTTAGAGGAGAAAATAAGAGAGATCATAAAAATGATAAAGTATGCATGTTTATGGTGATTTAGTTATCGTGATTGAATTTAAGAGAGAAGACAAGGAAATCATAAAAACCTAATATATGTTTGTTTACTGTAATTTATTGGGATTCAAGTTGGAGGATACAATAAGGGAAGTTCATTATACTTTAGTTATTTGGATTGAGTTGGAGGGAGAAAATAATAGAATCCATAAAATGATAAAGTATGTTTGTTCATTGTAATTCAACAAGAATAGATCCATCTAAACTCCCGATCTGCCATGTCTCTATAGGGATCATGTACCTAGAGATGCAAAAGCTTTTTAATGGTCTTTCTCTTCTTAGATAGAGACATGAGGGATTTGTTTACATTTTATATTTTAGTTTTTTTTCATTGTTTTACTTATTACTTTTTCCTATTCCTTAAACGTTATTCTTAAAATTTTACTTAAAATTTATGTTAGCTCAATTATTACTATATTGTAATGTTACATTACATACTATGTACTGTGACAACATCTTCCCCAGAAATGTTATGTTATGTAACGTGACATGACAACATCTCCTCCAAATTGGAATGTAGAAACACCTCTTGATGCAATTATTCAATTTAGGTTGGAAGAAGAAAATAAAGAAATCATAAAAATATAAAGTATGCTTGTTCAATATGTTCATTAAGGTTTGATAGAGAAAATAAGAGGAAAAACATGAAGGTTGTCGAGTTTACATTGATTTGATAATTCCACTACATACTTACTTTTTAGATATCTCTCATTTTGTCTTGTATATCTATAATTCATGAAATTTAACAATTAACACTAAGTGGATCTCAGTATACCATTGTTTAATGAAAGTTGAGGGGATTCGTCTTCAAATTCATCCCTCTCAATAAATAACATATGTATGATGACAATGAATGCATGACGAGGATATATAATTTATGCGAAAGGCCAAACAATACATGTTAAAGGATCTAATGAGCAAGTATATATGTGGTATTTTAGAGAATTGAAGGAAGGAACCATGGTTAAAACAAGGCTAGAGGTTAAAGCAAGGCTAGAAGAACTTGTTATCATGGAAAATGACCCTTTTGTGCATGATGCTAGATATTTTCCATAGAGATTAGATGAATTCAACTTGGTTTATGTCATTACAAAGATATCATGCAATATGAAATGACAAACCTACTCTTATCTTGGTTAATTCCTATAGACTTGCACTATGACAGGTGCATTGTGGAGTTCATGTCTTGGTCACTGTCTTGATTAATGTTGGTTCAATGGATACAATGTATTTATAGTTGTTATTCCTTTTCCAACTTGCAACTATTATTTCAATGTGTGAACATTAGTGAAAAACATTTTTATTGTTGGGTTTACCTACCATTTAATTGGTGTTCTTTAATAGTAAGGTAGTTTTCTTTCAAGTTTTCATTCTACATCCACCTAATAACATGTGAGTTGTATAATTTTTACCATCCTAGTTTTGCACTATTAATTGGTTAGTAATTTTCAATTCTCCATGCATTACTGGAGCATTGAAAAAAATCAACAACATCTTTGCTTGTCAACACAACACAATGCTGGAAAAAAATAATGATAATGTTAACATTACTGATTGATAAATTTGAAACAATAAATTAAAATCCAAACAAAAAAAAAATCCGACACCATTAAATAATTGTTGGTTGATAAATTTTAAATAAAGAAATATTTATTTAAAAAAAATCCAGCTAACCTCTTGAGTTAGATGCCATTATTGAAGTCTGAAGGTGGTGGAGGAAGTTGGGTGGTTGGTTATTGGAACACTCAATTAAGAGTTATGGCTTGTAATTTGTCAAATGACCAAAAAATCTATTCACAATAGTTTTCAATATTTTTACCAAGTCCTTCACAGAAAAGAGATTTGTTCACCTCAGATCACGAGATTTGTTCACCTCAGATCACTTCTCGCTGTAAAGGATTGATTCATTATTTCTTGATTACCTGCTTATTTTTGAGGGGGAGGGGTGTTTCCCATGATGTTTTCCCCAATTTCCTTATTTTATTAAGCAATATTTTAATTCATTTAGTTTGTATAGGTGAATTTTGGCCTAGTTGCCGGGGCCCAAGTTGTCCACAGTTAGGATTAAACACGGATGTTGGGATTAATTAATTCTTCTGTATCGAACAAAATCTATTTGTTCATTTTTCCTAACTTAGGAGGTTTTTATCACTATACTAGAGTATGGGGGACACACCTATTGGTTATCTGGCATTTACTGCATCTGAATGCATGGGTTTATGCACTATTGGGACCAATCCCTACATTATAGGAGCCCACTCTGAGTGCCACCGACGGTGTCCTTCAGTAGACCTTGGTAGGTAAGAAATTATGCTAAGTTATCTTCGAGTTATTATCAGTTATCCCAACATCATTTTTTCATGCATGCAAGGAGAGTGGCACCTTTTGTCCACTTTCCTCATTAGTTAACTAATTGTAGATTGACTTAGACATCCAAAGTTAAACTAGTGAGCTCCAGCTGCGATTTTTCCACACTGAGTTAGCTAAAGAGTTAGTTAGAATTGGTAGATTCAAATCCTATCCACAATATTCAAATTCTATTATTGTACTACCATTGTATTACTCATTAATCAATGAAGATTAATGTTATAATAATCTAAGCAATACTTGTCCATTTTGTGTGAAATTTTTGTCATGAATCTGTTGTTCAATTTACATTGATTTGATAATTCCACTGCATACTTATTCTTTATATAGCTCTCATTTTGTCTTGTATATCTATGGTTCATGAAATTTAACAATCAACACAGAGTGCATCTTAGTATACCATTGTTTAATGAAAACTGAGGGGATTCGTCTTCAAATTTGTCCCTCTCAATAAATAACATATGTAAGATGACAATGAATCCACGATGAGGATATATAATTTATGCGAAAGGCCAAAAAATACATATTAAAGGATCTAATGAAAAAGTATATAGGTGGTATTTTAGAGAATTGAAGGAAGGAACCATGGTGAAAGCAAGGCTAGAAGAACTTGTTATCATGCAAAATGACCCTTTTGTGCATGACGCTAGATATTTTCCATATATATTAGATGAATTAAACTTGGTTTATGTCATTACAAAGATATCATGCAATATGAAATGACAAAACTACTCTTATCTTGGTTAATTCCTATAGACTAGCACTATGAAAGGTGCATTCTAGTGTTCATGTCTTGGTCACTGTCATGATTAATGTTGGTTCAATGGATACAATGCATTTATAGTTGTGATTCCTTTTCCAACTTGCAACTATTATTTCAATGTGTGAACATTAGTGAAAAGCATTTTTATTGTTGGGTTTACCTACCATTTAATTGGTGTTCTTTAATAGTAAGGTAGTTTTCTTTCAAGTTTTCATTCTACATCCACCTAATAACATGTGATTTATATAATGTTTACCATCCTAGTTTTGCACCATTAATTGGTTAGTAATTTTCAATTCTCCATTCATTAGTGGAGCATTGAAAAAAATCAACAACAACTTTGCTTGTCAACACAATACAATGTTGGAAAAAAATAATTATAATGTTAACATTACCAATTGATATATTTGAAACAAGAAATTAAAATCCAAACAAAAAAAATCCGACACCATTTAATTATTGTTGGTTGATTAATTTTTAATTAAGAAATTTTTATTGAAAAAAAATCCAACTAACCTCTTGAGTTAGATGCCATTGTTGAAGTCTAAAGGTGGTGGAGGAAGTTGGGTGGTTGGTTATTGAAACACTCAATTGAGAGTTATGGCTTGCAATTCGTCAAATGACTTAAAAATCTATTCACAATAGTTTTCAATATTTTTATAAAAAAACTAGTCCTCCATCAAGATTTATAGCTTTATCAAGGCCTTAACTCTAGTTTTATCTCTATATCCCAATCAATGGTTTTCCTAACCTAACACATAACCTCAATTAAGGGTTTTATGCATCAATAAACAATCATCAATCAAGGGATTATTTAAATGCTTTCAAGCAAGCTATGAATATATTGATCAAACACTTAAAAATACCTCACCTCAATCTAGGTTTGTAAAAAACATTTTCACAGCCCAGCTTGCAGAAAGTGCTACCCAACTTCATGGATTAACCCTTAGGTGACATCCTCCTTTTCACACTCAAATTCCATTGAGCATTCTTCCTACAACTTCTTCGATGATCTAACACCATCACAATTAAAATACAATATTATGCTCATATGGAATGATTTTGTCTCCCCATCTTTCTAAGATTCTCCTTTTTAGACCCCATCATCTTTGATTTCCTTCCCCTCTCTATTCGTGGAAGAAGTTGCTCATCACTCTCTTCATATACATTGAGTATTTACCATACAAGTTTACGAAAGTACAAGTTTTGATACCAATTAATTATTTATATTCTTGTTGTTTCCTTTTGTGAACTCACCACTCTCTTCATATGCATTGAATATTTATCATGCAAGTTTAACAAATGATACATTTTGATGTTGGTATGCTCCATAAGTTTGAAGCTATGCCTCTAAACATTTCATCACAACAAAACTTAATTGGTGATTGTTGTGTGATCTAAATGAGCTCGATAGATATACACTAACATAGAACCATTTTAAACCTATAGATTTAAGCATCAAGAGAGATAGTAAAGAAGATGAAACAAAAACTTTGATAGTTGAAAGATCAAGGTTAAGATGGATTTATGATAGCATATGTATTTATTAAGCCTAATGTTGTGAAGTGAGTAATGCTTACTACATAAAATAAACTAGCAATTGCAACTTGGGGTGCAATAAAAGAAAGCAATAATGAAGAGGAAGGAAGCAATGAAAAATGCATAGAAAAAATAGATTATTGGAAAGATAACCACAAACTAAAAACAAAAAAATGAGAGTTCATACAATATTCTCAAAACATTAAATCATTCATACTATTGGCATGGTTCATATTAAAATAGTTCTTTATTATTTTAATAGAAATTAATATTAAAAATATAAGTTGATAAAATAAAATGTTCCATTATCCTTTCAATCTTAATGATAAAGTGTGTGGATGACTTGTCTATATACTTCAATATTTTCAAATTGTTTTCTTTACCTTTAAACCATTTATGTTTTGTCTATATACTTCAATATTTTCAAATTGTTTTCTTTACCTTCAAACCATTTATGTTTTGTAAAATTTAATTGTAATTTATATATTTTTATTTAATTGTAATTTTTTCATATTTTAATTATAAATTTGATATGTTTTATTAAAAAAATGTTTATACTTAAACACAAAATTATACTATAATAATGTTAAGTGTAGCCTTATCCATTAATTCATATGTCAAAATTCTGCCTTTTATTTTTTTACTTTTCTACAAACCAGACGTAGATGGGCGCCAATTAGATGTTGGAGTTGGAGTTGGAAAACACAAGTAAGGAGCCGAAATGCATTAAAAAAAGAAAGAACAATTAAATAATGGTTATTCAATGTGGCCTCACAGTGAATGATGCTGGATATATTTCAAAACTGAAAATAGATCTTTAAATTATAAATATTTATTATTGTATAAATCGTAAAGGTGTTCCAATTATAATTAGGCTACAATTCTATTAAATCTGAAAAAGCTTAAGAAAAAACTAAGACAAACTGTCCCTTCACATCATGGACAGATGGATGGAGCATGAACGACAGTTAGCTGCCAAAGGAGGAATTATGAGTTCTCGCTGGAATTATCTATGGTTTTGCAGATTGCTGCTGATTGACAGCATGCTTTTATATAAATGGTAGATTTGAACGGTATACAAATCCAAGAACAATATAATAACCAACAATTTCAATAGTAGAAAATTTACAAACTGATAAACGCTATTGCAACCTAAGGTAATATATTTTACAAACTGATAAACGCTATTGCAACCTAAGGTAATATATTTTACAAACTGATAAACACTATCACAAGGTAATACATTTTACCAACAGATAAACAGTATCACAAGGTAATATATTTTACGACTGCAACCTAACCAAATAATAGATTTCACATTAACACTATTAAATTTGTACCTTTTCCCGGACTGCCTTGGCTTGTCCAACTACGAAAGCTGCATTCATGATCTCTTTTTCCTTTCTATCACGGCTTTGTGCAGCTCTTGTCCGATGCAATGTGCAATAAGGTTTGCGAATAAGCATCTTAAATCATGGATTGCATTAACTGGATTAGAGTTGAGATCCATTGCTTTGCATGTCTTATATAAGCTTATATTTGCAGCCATTGCCATCCAGTCCTGGGAATCATGTAGCTTATGTTCACACCGAGTCTTCTGACCTTCTGTGCCCAGTGCTAATTCTTCGCTATTAAGCTGATCCATACCCTGTTTGAGTGGCCTTTTTATCTTCTTTTCTAGTAGTTGGTTTGACCCATTAGAACATTATGAAACACCACCATGCTTGAGAATAACCTTCGATAGAATCTTTCACAACTTTAGAATCAGCAGGGTCATAAAAGTAGATCATAAAATGTATGGATGAGACTGCTCTCATCTTCCACGATTTTAGACCAACATCTTTGAAATGCTTTTCCACTTCCAGAGAAGTAGGAGTTTCATCTTCCACCGTTCCTGTTTTGCATTCCATTAAAGCGATCAATTCTGCACAAGCTGTGCCTTTACTCTTTTCAAAGCCTTTATCGATGCTATTCTGTGCTTTCTTAAAGGCTGATAGATTTGCTATCAACAGGCTGTAGGCCATTTCTCCTGGCATTCTCATGATCTCCAAAGCTTCTTTGTATTTGTAAAATTGATCAGTCTGCTCTAGTGCTGACAGGTTCAAGCAATACAATAGCGCATTCTGTTGTGGACTCATTATGAAAGGCCTGATCATTCAGAATGCAAGGTCTGATAAACACCAACAAGCTTTGCTAACAAAAACCATAAGTTTTAGCAACCATAGCCCCATTATCAAAAGTAAGGAATGTAGCCTAGCTGCTGTGATTAAATTCACAACAATACTTTGTATTGGAGTTCTTTCAAGAATTTTATTCTTCAGAAACAATCTGGCTGTCAAATGTGCATCCAGATCGTTTTTCATATCAACAATAGTCCTTGTCCAAAAATCATCTAAGTGAAACAAACAGCGCACATTCTTGGGAAAATACATAACAGCTGTGAACCGTCTGAATAAATGCACTATCCATCCTATTAAGATGAACACAAACTGCATATAAAAATATAAAGACGGATGATTACTAATTACTAATTTCCATATCCATTT
>LPNX010921694.1:42546-57223 GCA_001517045.1 Pseudotsuga menziesii
AATCTGAAGGTTACAAAATTATAGCGTTAGATTTTATCAATGATTTTGATCCAACATTTGATTGTTATGGTATTGCATGCGATTTTGTAATAGGAGGGATTCCACGTTTTGTTTTTTATATTCACTGCGGTTAATTAGTGTCCACATTTGGATAGATCGAGTACATATGTCTGTACGTTGCTAATTGTTGATTCTGCATTTTTATACTCTTCGGTGTGCATATCAACATTTATGCCTGAAATTTAGAGTCATTACTGAGATGCATGTGATTTCTAGTTTGATAGAAAATTCTGTGTTTCCGGTTCTTTGTTGATTAGATCTTAATAAATCTTAAAAATGCCCTGATTTCTAATTTGATAGAAAAGTCTACGTTTCTAGTTCTTTGTTGATTTGATCATAATATAACTTAAAATGTCGTGATTTCTAGTTGATAGAAAAGTCTGTGCCGCATGTTCTTTGCTGATTAGATCTTAATAGATCTTAAAATTTGCAATTTTTAGTTTGACCGAAATAGATACCTGAAATTTCTTTTTCTTATTGTATGGATTTGAGAATGGAGTCCTGCTAATGCGTTTTTATACTCTTGGGTCTGCATATAAACATTTATGCATGAAATTTTGATTTATTACTAAAGATCTGGGCTCATTCAATCTTTAAAAGGATTAGAAGTCTTATTAAATAGATGTTGAGCAGAGAGGCTTTGACCTTCATTTAAATAATCCCCTACTAATAAAATATATGTAGAAAATCGTTGTATGATATTCCCCATAAGCAAAAGTAGGAAAATTAAATGTATGTTACCATATCAGGTTGAAGTTTGGAAACACGAAGCAGACAGGTCGATGCTTTGCAAAATTGTGAGACTCGTTATCTTTGAAGTGGGTAACATTTGATAAGACTCATATATATAATAATTATTTTAAGATTTCCTTTTAAAATAAAAAGGAATAAGTATGAATAAAGGTAATAAATACTTCCTTTTCAAATAAATAATACATACGAATAAAGGTAGGAAATATTTTGTAATTTCGTTTTTGAATAATGAGGAACAGACCTTTTATAAGTTTTCCAACTTTGAAGCCAATTCTATTATGTAGTAATGGTTTATGCTTTATAGGATATAAGGTTGAGACATTTTTACTAGAATTCAAGAACTCTATACCTTTTTACCATAAGATAAAGCCTAAGATAAAGACATAGCATGAACATGTTAACAACTGTTTAACATTAATGAAGGATTAACTAAAAGAGGTTTAATCCTGTTTGCAAAAGATGAGAATGCAAGACGAAAATTTTGGTATTTAAATTCATTGTTGTTTACAAAATATGAGAATGCAAGCCTTCAGGTTTGTTTATTTATATTTCCTTGTTTTCAAAGGATGAGAATGCAAGCTGTAAAGTGTGATTATTTATATTTATTACTTGCAAAAGAGGATAATGCAAACCTAAAATTTTGGTTATTTATATTTATTGTGGTTTGTAGAAGATAAGGATGCGAGCCATAAATTTTGGTTATTAATATTTAATTATGTTCGCAAAAGATGAAAATAATTTGGTTATTTAAATATATTGTTGTTTGCAAAAAATGAGAATGCATTCACAAGATGTGGTTATTTATATGTATCGTTGTTTGCTGTTCCTTAAAAGATCTTTGGAATAATCGATCTGAGTTGGAATGTTATTGATGAACGTGTGCCTATGCAATTTATGTCTAGTTGTTATATTGAATTCTTTATTTCAAGAAATGTTAGGAAAAATGACCAAATAGATTATGTTCGATACAGGAGGATTAATTAATCCCAGCATCCCTGTTTAATCCTAACTTTGGACAACTTGGGCCCTGGCAACTAGGCCAAAATTCACCTATACAAACTAAATGAATTAAAATATTGCTTAATAAAATAAGGAAAATGGGGAAAACATCATGGGAAACACCCCTCCCCCTCAAAAATAAGCAGGTAATCAAGAAATAATGAATCAATCCTTTACAACGAGAAGTGATTTGAGGAAAACAAATCTCTTTTCTGTCTTCGTAAAAATATTGAAAACTATTGTGAATAGATTTTTCGGTCATTTGACAAATTGCAAGCCATAACTCTCAATTGAGTGTTCCAATAGCCAACCACCCAACTTCCTCCACCACCTTTAGACTTCAATAATGGCATCTAACTCAAGAGGTTAGATGGATTTTTTTTAAATAAATATTTCTTTATTTAAATTTTATCAACCAACAATAATTAAATGGTGTCGGATTTTTTTTTGTTTGGATTTTAATTTATTGTTTCAAATATATCAATCAGTAATGTTAACATTATCATTATTTTTTCCAACATTGTGTTGTGTTGACAAGCAAAGATGTTGTTGATTATTTTCAATGCTCCAGTAATGCATGGGGAACTGAAAATTACTAACCAATTAATAGTGCAAAACTAGGATGGTAAACATTATACAACTCACATGTTATTGGGTGGATGTAGAATGAAAACTTGAAAGAAAACTACCTTACTATTAAAGAACACCAATTAAATGGTAGGTAAACCCAACAATAAAAATGTTTTTCACTAATGTTCACACATTGAAATAATAGTTGCAAGTTGGAAAAGGAATAACAACTATAAATACATTATATCCATCGAACCAACATTAATCAAGACAGTGACCAAGACATGAACTCTAGAATGCACCTGTCATAGTGCAAGTCTATAGGAATTAACCAAGATAAGAGTAGTTTTGTCATTTCATATTGCATGATATCTTTGTAATGACATAAACCAATTTGAATTCATCTAATCTCTATGGGAAATATCTAGCATCATGCACAAAAGGGTCATTTTCCATGATAACAAGTTCTTCTAACCTTGCTTTAACCATGGTTCCTTCCTTCAATTCTCTAAAATACCACATATATACTTGCTCATTAGATCCTTTAACATGTATTGTTTGGCCTTTCGCATAAATTATATATCCTCGTCATGCATTCATTGTCATCTTACATATGTTATTTATTGAGAGGGATGAATTTGAAGACGAATCCCCTCAACTTTCATTAAACAATGGTATACTGAGATCCACTTAGTGTTAATTGTTAAATTTCATGAACCATAGATATACAAGACAAAATGAGAGATATCTGAAAAGTAAGTATGCAATGGAATTATAAAATCAATGTAAACTAGACAACCTTCATGTTTTTCCTCTTATTTTCTCTATCAAACCTCAATAAACACATTGAACAAGCATACTTTATATTTTTATGATTTCTTTATTTTCTTCTTCCAACCTAAATTGAATAATTGCATCGAGAGGTGTTTCTACATGCCAATTTGGAGGAGATGTTGTCATGTCATGTTACATAACATAACATTTCTGGGGAAGATGTTGTCATAGTACATAGTATGTAATGTAACATTACAATATAGTAATAATTGAGATGACATAAATTTTAATTAAAACTTTAAGAATAACGTTTAAGGAATAGGAAAAAGTAATAAGTAAAACAATGAAAAAAAAATAAAATATAAAATGTAAACAAATACCTCATGTCTCTATCCAAGAAGAGATAGACCATTAAAAAACTTTTCCATCTCTAGGTACATGATCCCTATAGAGACATGGAAGATCGGGAGTTTAGATGGATCTATGCTTGTTGAATTACAATGAACAAACATACTTTATCATTTTATGGATTCTATTATTTTTTCCCTCCAACTCAATCCAAATAACTAAAGTATAATGAACTTCCCTTATTGTATCCTCCAACTTGAATCCCAATAAATTAGAGTAACGAAACATATATTAGGTTTGTATGATTTCCTTGTATTCTCTCTTAAATTCAATCACGATAACTAAATCACCATAAACAAGCATACTTTATCATTTTTATGATCTCTCTTATTTTCTCCTCTAACCTCAATCCCTATAACTAAATAACTGAGAAGGGGCGGTTGAATCAGTTATTCCTAAGCTTAAACAATTTCAACATTTTAAAACTTTATTATTTTTCACACGTTTACAATCATGATAATGCAACAAATATAAAAGAGAAGTAATTGTTATCAACCACAGATATGATGGGGAAAAAGACCAATATTCACGAGAAAACTCATAAGAAGAAGACAAAAAACTATTTTTGTTAGGATGCCAAGATTCAATATATTTACACCCTCTTTCTTTGAGCTCCAACTCAAGTGAGGCTACAACCTTTGTTTTACAAGAAACAAATTGTGGAGAGCACCAACTCTCCTGGTTTTATAGCACCCACTAGACTTGTACAAGCTCCAACTTGCACACAAAAGACTACAAGTCTTCCCTAGCACCACCCTTATTCCGTAGATTTAAACTTTGTTCAATACAATACGTTGAAAAATAGATATAGCAATTCTTACCAACCTTGTTACACTCTCTGATATACTTATGCTTCTGCTCATTCAAACTTGGCTCCCTACATTGTCTTTTTTCTACTTATTCTTCGCATTTTAGCGTTGGTCACACATTTCTCTCACTTGTCATTTTATGCTTGTCAATATTTATTCCCTTTTCATCTTCGTATGCATGAATTTCCATTTCATAATTGATAAAAAACATTTCAATGACTCATGGAAAGTAGGGAACCTAATCGATAAGCATTCTAAACTTATTTAACCATTTATCGCCACATTCTTGAATTCATAATTGGTTGAACTGAATTTCCTTTGTATTCTAGGGCTACTTCAAATTCTTGGACCTGTGGTTTATGGAACCACATATGGACTTATAACGTTAATAGAAGCAATAAGAAATCATTTAATAATTTTTTTTCACGCCTCCAGTAAATCCTATATCTAATCCTAAACTAGCATACTTGCCAACTCTTTATGAATTTAGCAACGTGACCAAATATTTCTATTATAACTTCTATAATCTTGATTTTTCAACTTCTGATCTGTAGGCTATCTTTCCACAAGACAGCTTTCTGCAAGCTTGCTTCTGCAACTTTAGTCTTTCTACAACTCAATCTTCCTACTGTAAGTCTCTTTCCGCAATTGAGTTTCTACAACTTACTTTCTGCAACAACCTTAACACTATCTCCTTTCCGCAAGCTCCTTCTGCAATTGAGTTTTCGCAACAAATTTTCTGCAAGCTCCTTCCGTAAGTCTCTTTCCACAACTCAGTTTCCACAACAACCTTTCTGCAAGCTCCTTTCAATAAGCTCCTTTCTGCAATTATGGATTGCAAGTTGCATGCATGCAAATCCAAGTTTTCCCAAAAACTAATTTCCACAATCATGTGGCCGCAATGGTCCTTCCACAATCATATTGCAGATTGCGGATCCACCTGCCCACTTTTTTCTGAAATTGGGATTTTGCAATTTCCCTTCCGCAAGTCTCTTTCTGCAGTCGGGTACTTTCCAAATAAATTCATCCATATTTCCACGAGGATACACACAGACCGTCCATTCATCTCTCCAACCTCAATCCCAATAACTAAATCACACTGAACAAGCATACTTCAACTTTTTTATGATTTCTCTTATTTTCTCCCTCCAATATCAAACCCAATAACTAAATCATGGGGAATAAGAATACCTATATATTTATATGATTTCTGTTATTTTCTCCCCCCAACAAATCCATAGAAGTATATAAGTATGTTAATTTAGAGTGATCTAGTTATTGAGATTGAAGTTCGAGTGAGAAAATAAGAGAAAAAATAAAAATATTTAAGTGTGCTAAATCACTTATATAATTCTTTATAATCTCTTTTATTTTCTCCCTCCAACCTCAATCCTATTAATTAAATCATTATAAACAATCCAACTTATATATTTTTATGATGCCCGTTATTTTCTCCCTTGATAAGAATGACTATATCACATAGCAATGACTAAATCACAATGAAGAAACACATTTTATATTTTTTTAATTTTGTCATATTTTCTCCCCCCAACCTCAATCATAATGAACAAGCAAACTACTTTAATCTTTCTATGATTTGTCTTTTTTCCCTTAACCCTCAACCCCAATAAGTTAAAGTTGACAAGCATACTTTATATTTTTATGAATTCTCTCATTAGGTCTCTCCAACCTCAACCCCAATAAGTTAAAGTTGACAAGCATACTTTATATTTTTATGAATTCTCTCATTAGGTCTCTCCAACCTCAATCTCAATTACTAAATCATTATTAACAAGGCATACTTTATTCTTTTATGATTTATCTTGTTCTCTCTCTCCAACCTCAATCCCAATAACTAAATTGATTCATTAGAGGAAATTTCAATTTAAAATGGGCCTTTCAAAAATAATACAAATTCCATGTCATCATGTATTAGCCAATCAAAATGATTTAAAATTAAAAAAGGGAGCACCTATTAAACAATTTTTTAATATAAATTTGGGGATAAATATCATAAAAAACTACTTTTTTTGTTCGTATTTTCGACATATCTCGGTGTGTTTTTACTGAAATTTCGATCGGGAGAGCTCATTGGATGCGGAATTAAATTCCACATCCAATGAGCACCCACTCGACATACTTTTGACGGGCCCTGCTACACCAGAAAATAAAGAAATACGTGAAAAAATATTTTCGCTTTGTTAAGAGAGTTTACAGACATGCCTTTTACTTTATATTTGGTCTTTATTTACAGCCTTGGAAGTAATAATTGTGATTTTGTGTCATTGATAGCTCAAGTTCAAATGGCAATAAAAAAAATTGTCAAAGAATGACATGTCAAAAAATAAAAAATAAAAGAGTGTCACTAGGGGATGGAAGCACGGTGTATGTAGGGCTTCTCCCTTGCCTATATGGGTTGAGGAGTTCCTCTTTTATTTTTTTTTCTAAAAGTAGAATTCACATATCTTTTTCTTATTGAGTTTGATTTGTACAATCTGTATATAGCTTATATTTGTTTAGTTTAGATTAATATTATTATTTTTTCCTTCTTCTTTTACTTTTTCCTCCTCAATTATTTATTATTATCATTAAGTGGAAGGTGGTGTAAAGAGAGATCATAAAGAATTCTTAGTTATAAGAGATTCAAAGTAAAAGAACATAACATGTAATTCCTAATATTATTGTTTACCTTTAGACTACTAAAGATGAAGACAACAGATTACATGATTGTGACTTATAATTTTTCCATGGTATATATGATTTACTTATACCATTATTATTATGAATAGTTATATATAACAATCATAACCTTTACTGTATTTTTTTATATCTTATAAACTACGACCTCAATCCCAAAAAATATTATTACATTATTATAAACAAAGATACTTTATTTTTTAATAAATTTATGAGTTTCTCAATCCAACTTCAAACCTAATAACTAAAATCACCATAAACAAGCATAATTATAAATAAATAAATAAAACATTTTTTTGACCTTGGAATGCCCCATGTTAAACCTAACCATGTTGTTTAGTGTACAAAATTAATAATTGATATGTTATTTGGATTTATCACATTGTTTACATGACCAAAAACGTAAACTTATTACAATCATTTCACGAATATATAGAACAGTTTTTTACTCGAGAGTATAATTATTCAATCAATAATTTTTATTGGAAAGGAGCGACATTCTTATTTATATCAACGAATTTTAAAATTTGTGAAATGAATCTATGCTCATTGGCGTAGCATTAATAGTATGTTTCCTAGTAATGTTATGATTTTTTAATTTTACATATTATATCCAAAAACTATGTAAAATTATAAATTTAAAATTATTTAAAGTTATGATTGAAAATTATGATTTGATATATTATATCTTAGAATTATGTCAAATTAAATTTAAAATTACACCAACTTTGATGTCCCATTAATAATTCATTATATAACATTTTAAAATTTTGATTAATTAAATATTACTATGTTAGAGCTCGATACATATTATAAAAATACATTTTATTATTAAAATTTCGAGAAAAAAAAAACTCAAACAAATCAATCATAGAAATTAAGGTAAATGGCCAAAGAATGAAAAGGTAAAACAAATTGTGATAAGTACAAATGTGTTATTATTCTACTATAAATATGACATTGGGGTGAATGGGCGACACAACTTTTGTGATTGTGTTATTATGTAAGTTATGGAAAGTAATGCGACTAAATGGAACGTTGAGGTTATACTTATATAATCACTTTCTACAACGTGTCATATGATATGATTTATTAGAGTTGATCATTTAAGTGTTAGGATTCCATAATGTATTTGAGGAGGCCAAATACACATTGTTAGAGGTTTTGTCTTCTCTTTTGATTATTGGTTGACCTATTATCCTCAAGGATTCATGAGTATAATCCTTCATGTTTTTCGTCCTATTTTCTCTATCAAATCTCAATGAACACATTGAACAAGCATACTTTATATTTTTATGATTTCTTTATTTTCTCCTTCCACCCTAAATTCAATAATTGCATCAAGAGGTGTTTCTACATGCCAATTTGGAGGAGATGTTGTCATGTCACGTTACATAACGTAACATTTCTCGGGAAGATGTTGTCACGTTACATAGTATGTAATGTAATGTTACAATATAGTAATAACTGAGCCAACATAAATTTTAATTAAAAAATTAAGAATAACTTTTAAGGAATAGCGAAAATTAAGATGTAAAACAAGGAAAAAAAACTAAAAACTAAAACGTAAACAAATCCCTCATGTCTAGAAATCTATATCCAGGAAGAGATAGACCATAAAAAAAGGTTTGCATCTCTAGGTATATGATCCCTATAGAGACATGGTAGATCGGGAGTTTAGACGGATCTATGCTTGTTGAATTACAATGAACAAACATAAGAGATAGACCATAAAAAAAGGTTTGCATCTCTAGGTATATGATCCCTATAGAGACATGGTAGATCGGGAGTTTAGACGGATCTATGCTTGTTGAATTACAATGAACAAACATACTTTATCATTTTATGGATTCTATTATTTTCTCCCTTCACCTCAATCCAAATAACTAAAGTATAATGAACGCACATGCATTATACTTCCCTTATTGTATCCTCCAACTTGAATCCCAATAAGTTACACTAAACAAACATATATTATGTTTTTTATGATTTCCTTTTCTTCTCTCTTAAATTCAATCACAATAACTAAATCACCATAAATAAGCATACTTTATTGTTTTTATGATCTCTCTTGTTTTCTCCTCTAACCTCAATCCCAATAACTAAATTACAATGAAATACCTTATCTTTTTCTATATTTCTCTTATTATCTCCCACCAACCCTAATTCCAATAATTAAATCATGGTGTGTTGAGATTATTCGAATAATTGAGAAGGGGGGGAGGGGGGGGTGAATGAGTTATTCCTAACCTTAAACAATTTCAACATTTTAAAATTTTATTATTTTTCACAGGTTTACAGTCATGATAATGTAACAAATATAAAATAGAAGTAATTGTTATCAAACACACATATGATGGGACAGAGACTGATATTCATGAGGAAACTCATAAGAAGAAGACAAAAAACTATTTTTCTTAGGATGTCAAGCTTCAATATATTTACACCATCTTTCTTTGAGCACCAACTTAAGTGAGGCTACAACCTTTGTTTTACAAGCAACAAATTGTTGAGAGCACCAACTCTCTTGCTTTTCTAGCACCCACTAGATGTGTACAAGCTTCAACTTGCACACAAAAGACTACAAGTCTTCCCTAGCACTACCCTTATTCCATAGATTTAAACTTTGTTCAATACAATATGTTGAAAACCACATACAACAATTCTTACTAACTTTGTTACACTCTCTGATATACTTCTGCTTCTACTCATTCAAACTTGGCTCACTTCATTGTCTTTGTTCTACTTATTCTTCCCATTTCAGCATTGGTCACACATTTCTCTCACTCGTCGTTCTATGCTTGTCAATCTTTATTCCCTTTTCTTATTCATATGCCTAACTTTCAGTTTCGTAATTGATAAGAAACATTTCAATGACTCATGGAAGGAAACGAACCTAATAAATAAGCATTCTAAAGATGTTTAACCATCTATCGCCATGTTCTTGAATTCATAATTGCTTGAACCTAATGTCCTTTGTATTCTAGGGGTACTTCAAATTCTTGGACCTGTGGGTTATGGAACCACGTATGGACTGATAACGTTCATGGAAGCAACAAGAAACCATTTAGTAATTTTTTTTTACGCCTCCACTAAATCTAATCTCTGATCCCAAACTAGCACACTTGCCCACTCTTTATCATTTTAGAAACATGACCAAATATTTCTTCTGTAAATTCTATAATATTGATTCTGCAACTTCTGAGCTGCAGGGTATCTTTCTACAATACAGCTTTTTGCAAGCTTGCTTCTGCAACCTTAGGCTTTCTGCAACTCAATCTTCCTACTATAAGTCTCTTTCTGCAATTGAGTTTCTGCGACTTCGTTTCTGTAACAACCTTTCAGCAAGCTCCTTTCCGCAAGCCCCCTCAACAAGTCTCTTTCTGCAATTGAGTTTCTGCAACTTATTTTCCACAACAACCTTTTCGCAAGCTCCTTTCCATATGCTCCTTTCTGCAATTATGGATTGCAAGTTGCAGGTATGCAAATCCTAGTTTTCCCAAAAACTAATTTCCACAATCATGAGACCGCAATGGTCCTTCCACAATCAGATTGCGGATCAACCTTCCAACTTTTCCCAAAATTGGGCTTGTGCAATTTCCCTTCCGCAAGTCTCTTTTCGTAGTTGGGTGCTTTGAAAATATATTCATCCATATGTACACAAGGATACACATGGACTTTCCATTTGTCTCTCCAACATCAATCCCAACCTTCCAACTTTTCCCAAAATTGGGCTTGTGCAATTTCCCTTCCGCAAGTCTCTTTTCGTAGTTGGGTGCTTTGAAAATATATTCATCCATATGTCCACAAGGATACACAGGGACTTTCCATTTGTCTCTCCAACATCAATCCCAATAACTAAATGACAATGAACAAGCATACTTTAGCATTTTTATGGTTTCTCTTATTTTCTCCCTCCAATATCAAACCCAATAACTAAATAATGGGGAATAAGAATACCTATATATTTTTATGATTTCTCTTATTTTCTCCCCCCAACAAATCCATAGAAGTATATAAGTATGTTAATTGAGAGTGATTTAGTTATTGAGATTGAAGGTGGAGTGAGAAAAGTGTGAGAAAATAAGAGAAATAATAAAAATATTTAAGTATGCTAAATCACTTCTATAATTCTTTATGATCTCTTTTATTTTCTCCCTCCAACCTCAATCCTAATAATTAAATCATTATAAACAACCCTACCTATATATTTTTATGATGCCCATTATTTTCTCCCTCGATAAGAATGACTCTATCTCATAGCAATGACTAAATCACAATGAAGAAACACATTTTATATTTTTTAAAGTTTGTCGTATTTTCTCCCTCCAACCTCAATCATAATGAGGAAGCGAACTGCTTTAATCTTTCTATGATTTCTCTTTTTTCTCTCCCTCCAACTCAACCCAAATAAGATAAAGATGACAAACATACTTTATATTTTTATGGATTCTCTCATTAGGTCTCTCCAACCTCAATCTCAATTACTAAATCATTATTAACAAGGCATACTTTATTTTGTTACGATTTATCTTTTTCTCCCCTCCAAATCCCAATAACTAAATTGCTTTATATTTAGCTTTATATGATTTCTCTTATTTTCTTCATCCAACCTCAATTCCAATAACGAAAAAAAAATGCTTCATCCAACTTCAATCCCAATAATTAGTTATTGAAAACCAACATACTTTGTTTTTTATGATTTATTTTATTTTGTTTTCTCCTCCTCTTCAACTTAATGAATAAGCAAGTTACAATAAAATGATATACTTTATCTTCTTATATTTTATAAATACAACCTTAATCCCAATAACTATTATTAAATTTTAATAAACAAAAATACTTTATCTTATTAGTTTATCCCATCCAACTTCAAACCCAATAACTAAAATCACCATAAATAAACATAATTATAAATAAATAAATAAAACATTTTTTGACCTAAGACTTGGAATGCTGCCATGTTAAACTTAACCATATTGTTTAGTATACAAAATTAATAATTAATATGTTACTGGGATTTATTGAAAAATATGTTTCACGTTATTCAAATGACCAAAAATTTACTTATTACAATCATTTCACTAATATGTACAATAGTTTTTTACTCTACAATATATTTATTCAATCCATACATTTTATTGGAAAGCAAGGACATTTCTTATTTATATAAACGGATTTTAAAAATTGCTAAATGAACCTATGTTCATTGATGTAGCATTAATAGTATGATGCCCTAATGTTATGAATTTTTAATTTTACACATTATATCAAAAAACTATGTAAAATTAAATTAAAAATTATTTAAAGTTATGATTTTACATATTATATCTAAGAATTATTTCAAATTAAATTTAAAATTACATCAACCTTGATGTTTAATTAATAATTGGTTATATAATATTTCAAAATTTTGAATAAGTAAATATTAATATAAAAATACATTCTATTTTAAAATTTTGAAAAAAAAATGAAACAAATTAATATAGAAATTAAGGTAAATGGATAGAGAACCAAAATGTAAAACTAAAAGTTGAGGTAAATCGATACGGAATGTAAAGATAAAACAAAGTGTGATAACTATAAATGTGTTATTATTCCACTATAAATATGATACTTGGTGAATTTGCATAGTGCAGGCCTAGGAGATGGTAAAACACATAAGGTTTGTAAGTGTGTTATTATGTAAGTTATGGAAATCAATGTCATCAAATGGAACATTGAGGTTATACTTATATAATCACTTTCTGCAAGTGGCATACCATATGGTGCATTAGAGTTTATCATTTAAGAGTTAGGATTCCAGTTTGTACTCGAGGAGGCCAAATACACATTGATAGAGGTTTTGTTTTTTCTTTTGATTATTGGTCAACCTTTTATCCACAAGGCTTCATGAGTAGAATGCTTCATGTTTTTTTGTATTATTTTCTCTATCCAACCTGAATGAACAAATTGAACAAGGATAGTTTATATTTTTTATGATTTCTTTTATTTTCTCCTTCCAACCTAAATTCAATAATTGCATACGAAAGTGTTTCTACAGCCCAGTTTGGAGGAGATGTTGTCATGTAAGATCCCCCTCCAACCACCAAAGACCTAAGAGAGACTACGGCTCTTAAGAGTAGAAGATAAACATAAATGCCCTCACCCCAATAAGGTAACTCCCACTGCATGTTCATCAAGGCCACACGAGACACTCTAACTTTATTATAAACGAAGAACGTCATATGTAAGACGGAGATATACATTCGGGATATGTATTATCTAGATAAAATATAATGTTACCCATAATTGGGCCATCACCTCGTGGAATCAATGCATATGTATATAATATTAGATGTATGTAGAACACTACGTTTATAATAAAGAAGAACATATAGGTATATATATAGGTATATATATATATATATATATTGGAGAAAGGTATATTTGTGTTCATGGAAAATAGAAGAAGATATAAATATATATATATATTTGTTTTGTGGTTAAACTCTCAGTGTCTATTGAATATTCTGAGAAGAAAGAGAGTAAGCGGTCTCTCTTTAGGGAACGAACCACTCTGTTGATTGTACATCCTTTGTGGGTTATGAAAAAAATCCAACTTTATAGGAATGCCATTCCTTTTATAACCTTAATCATAACAGCCAACTCCAAGTATTTATATATTTATACTTACATCCAAAGATGAAGGAGCGANATAGCCAACTCCAAGTATTTATATATTTATACTTACATCCAAAGATGAAGGAGCGATCTCTAATTTTGACTCCTTCGCTTTAATAAAAACGTATACAAATGTTGTGCCTCTCCATCGAAAAGCGAAATAATGATAATTCTTTTCATTATTATGATAGAGGAAAAGGGTAAATATATGTGTATATATATATTATGGATTATGACCAATCGTAGCAAAGAAATTTATTTCACCTCCAGTGATGGCAAATTAACTGTTGAGGCGTTACGCCTGGACTTGCGTTGAACCTGGAGGAAGCGTTATGACAAATACACGTTGATCATAAATGCCCTAATTCTAGTCACCATTTGTGGGTGGCGTTAAATTTGCTTTCCTGGACTGAGCACGGAGTGGCAGCCTTCCAGGAATTTGGTAAGCACAAATTATGGAGGCGCTAGGGTGGGGAGGATGATAAAACGCTTGCTGTAGGGAAGGAGGGGAGGGAAGAATTTTTTTACCCTACTGTCTGCGTTCAGAGGAGAATTCGCTTTGCTAATTGCCAGAGAGCAGAATTTTCCCTACTGTCTGCGTCTAGAGGAGAATAAGCTCTGCTAATTGCCAGAGAGTAGAATCGTTACCCTACTGTCAGCGTGAAAGGAGAAAACGCTCTGCCATTTGCTGGAGAGCGGGATTTTATCTTACTATCTGCGGTTAAGAGGAAAAATTGGGGGGGAAGTTTCCCTTGACTTGGCACGAAGGTTGGAAAAAGGGGGGCGTTTTCTGGTGGAAGGGTTTGGGCTCACGCAGCCACGTCAAAGGATGCACTGCACCCTCTGCAGGCCCGTCGCTTCCATGGAAAGGGCAGTGGATTATTGGACATGGATACGCCTACGATTGGGGGTTTGCAGGTATGCTGTGAGGCTGAAACAATTCT